>KE372820.1:74075-88834 GCA_000418225.1 Zizania latifolia | reverse complement strand
GCTACCTCCGTTGCCCTAGTCGGCCGCGCTGTCGCCTCCGCTGTCACCCTTGCCCGCCGTGCTGTCACCCCATGCCACCGCTTCCGCCGGTTCCCTCCACTCCGATCCATTGATGCTCTCCGTCTCCACGTGGTGAGCATCCGGAGAGGTCTTTACGGTGGAGAGAGCGAGCACCCTCGCATAGAATTTTCTTCTCTATTATTATCATTCAGAAATATACAACCAAAGTCAGAACCTGGGTAGAAAAACCGAAAAAAAAAAGAGAGCCTATAATTTATTGATGAAAAAATGTGGTGCTGGTGTTTCATCCCCCTCCTAACCACACAACTGGGTCTCTCCCTGTGACAGTGCTAGAAAAGCACACGGTTCTCTAGCTTCTTCTCTTCTACAGATCTTCTCATGGTCCTCGTCTCTTCTCTGGCAAGATCAATCATCCTCAAGCAGCTGTAGCCTGTAGGTGGCGGCAGAAGCTAGGATCCAATAAATATTTGGCCATCCCACCATCCTTGAACGGTAGGTTACAATTCCTCGTTTCTTAATTTGCTTGTAAACCGCTTGTGTGGCGATTGATTTATCTGTGTGATTTTTTTTTAAAAATATAGATGGTGAATTGTTGATGCATGCAGTGATGCAGATGATGAATGTGCTGTCGAGCAGCATCAATCCCCAGATATGCCAGCGAGCTGCTTCTGCTGCTGCTGCTGTTGAGAGATATCATCTCTGCTGCAAGGGGCAGCAGCAGGTAGCGGCCATGAGAAGCAGCAGCAAGGGCAGTAAGAGGAGGAGGAGGGCCTCTTCGGTTGTAGCTGTTGGGGCCGTGAGCGAGGGCGGAGAGTCCAGCAGCGGCAAAGACGACGACGACGAGCAGCGGCAGCAGGAGGCAGTGTCGTCGTGGCGGGAGCGGGAGTCGCTGGAGCGGGTGGTGGGGAGGCCCGAGGACGCAGCGTTCAGCGGGGCGGAGCTGGCGGAGCTGATAAGGAGCAAGTACGGGAGGTCGTACGACGTGACGCTGATAAGGAAGGAGTTCATGGGGAGGAGCCTGCTGGCCATGAATGTCATGTGGAAGTACAGGGAGCAGCGCTCCTTCCCGCTCACCGAGGAGGAGTACCTTCTCCGCCTCGACGACGTGGCCGCCTCCCTCCGTTGCTGGGGCGCCGTCGCCCACGTCCGCTCCACCCTCGCCAAGCACAAGGACCGCCCCCGCATCGGCAAGGCCGTCAGCATCTTCATCGACATGGACGACACCGGAGCCCGAGCCAACGAGTGGATCTACAAATAATTAGTTTTACTCTACTAATCATCCTTGCCCCGTAATTAATTACGTGGATAGCTACAGAGACCATCCAAGCATGTATATACCTTTAGCTCAACGATCGATTTGATAACACTTGAAGAATGACTATTTCCTGGTGCTTTTCTTTTCTTCCTTTTCCTTTTCAGATGCTTGATATAAAGTCAGTAACGGTTAATAAAACTGTAGTTCAACATAATAACAATGGCTTTTGGCTGGTGGTTAACAATAATCAAATCGATTATCATTGTTGTTTAGCCGTCGTCCAATTTTACAAATCCTTAAAGTAGGCCGACGGTTAGTAATAACCAATCAATTACAGCTAGACCGAATCAATTAACTGTTGTTCGGCTGTTGAACAGTTTTACAAACCTTGACGTTGATGTTAGCATACATGCATACCCCATTGGATCACGGGGAATATGTGTCCACCCGTGGACTATGATAAAGAAAAAATTGCTCAAAGGCAGCAAAGTTAAGTGTCATACTCTATTCCATCTTCTGCATATCCGTTTTGCTAGTGTAGATATGGAGCTGCATACAACTTACGATCCAAATGGATCATTGTCCATACATAATGTTGACCAAAGAGTTTCTGAGCAGACTCAGGTTCTTGCTCCTCTTCCAGAGGATAAATTCTTGTGCAGCTTTAGACATATATTTGCAGGTTTGGAATGCTTTAACCAACATGCACATTCATTCATTTCACCACAGATCTCACTAACCTGTCTATACAATCCTCAGGAGGCTATGCAGCTGGATACTACAGTTACAAGGTAAATTCCCAGCTGATGCATTCTCAGCATTTGAAGACGCTGGTTTGGATAACGAGAAGGTACTTAGTCCTTGCATTTGGAGGTGGAAAATCTCCACTCGAGGTTAGGCTCCTTGTGCATATATGCATTTCATAGTACCCCTTCCTGTGGTCAGTTTCAAGAGCAGTACATTTGTGTTATGTGGAAGAAAGACGTGCTAACTCTGGAAATAAACATGCAATTCAGGTTTTTGTTTTTTCCGTGAACGGGAGCCATCGCCGGAAGCTCTGATCAAGCACAACGACTTGCTACCTGTTGCTGCTTAGCGTGACAGACCTTTTTTCAGAGTTTGATGGACCGGCAACCGCCCACAACAACAACAATATATGATCATTGCTGCATCTTGCAGTTCACTCTTCCTTTCCTTTCCGATTTCGGAGAAAAACATATGTGGTAGTCTTGCACTATATTACTAGTGTGACGACGCCATTATACATGAGCATGTTAGAATTCGTTTTCGAGAGTCATCCACTGAAGCAGCTGCCGGCATGGGGCATTGCTGGGAAGCAGAATAGCAGATGCTTGCAAATTTGCAATGCTCCCCAGTCCCCAGAGATGTGCACCCTGTCTGCTGTTAGTCGGCGTCGGAACAAGTGGCAAAGAATTGCCGCCTTCATCGTTCATGACTCGTCGAGGTGAGGTAAACAGTGGTGGTCGGACATCCGCAGCTGCGCATCCAGCTCGTCGGCGGCGTCCATGATCCACGGCTGCGAGCGGTCGCCGGCCACAAACTCGCGGGCGACGCCGTCCACCTCCACCAAGCTGCAGCCAGGCACCTTGGCCACCCTCCTGTCGTCCATGGCCCTGCGGACGCTAACAACGTCCTCCCACTTGCTCCGGCCGGCGTACATGTTGGACAGCTGCACCTGCACCCCGCTGTGGTCCAGCCCCATCTCTGCCAGCCAGTCCGCCACCTTCTTCCCGGCCTCCGTGTCGCCGCGCGCCGCGCACGCGTTCAGCAGCGCGCCCAGCACGTACGAGTCGGGCCTCATCGGCATCTCCCGCACCACGTCCAGGGACTCCTCCACCAGCCCCGCGCGCCCCAGCACGTCCACCAGGCTCCCGTAGTGCTCCACGCCGGGATCCATACCGTACGCCGTCGTCATGCTCGCGAAGATCTCCCTCGCGCAGCCGACCAGCCCAGCCCGCCCGCACGCGCTGAGCACGCAGATGAAGGTCACCTCGTTGGGCCGCACCCCTTCCGCCTGCATCCGCCCGAACAACTCGATGGCCTCCCTGCAGCGGCCGTGGTCCGACAGGCCCGATATCATGGCCGTGTACGCGAACACGTCCCGCTCCGCCATGCCCGCGAACACCTGCCTCGCCATCTCCAGGCTCCCGCACTTGGCGTACATGTCCACCAGCGCCGTCGCCACCACCCCGTCCATCGCACCGGCCACTAAGGCGTGCACCCACTTACCCTGCTCCAGCGCCCCGAGCGCCGTGCACGCGGTCAGCACGCCGACCACCGCCGCTCTGTTGGGCCGCACTCGGGCCCTGAGCATCTCCTGGAACACCCCGACGGCCTCGGTGAAGCTCCCATCGCCGACGTAGGCGCTGAGCATGGCACCCCAGGCAACGGCAGTTTTCTCTGGCATTGCATCGAACAGGGCGCGCGCGTCGTCGAGGCGGGCAGCTCTGCCATAGGCAGTGAGGAGCGAGGTCCAGGAGCAGACGTCCCTGCAGGAGACGTTGAGGTCGAAGACGCGGCGCGCGGAGCGGAGGAGTCCGGAGGAGGCGTAGGCGTGGATGAGGCCGTTGGAGACGTAAGCGTGGGCGTCGCAGGCGACGAGGAGTGCCAGGGCGTGGAGGGAGGAGACGAGGCGTGGAGAGGCGTGAGGAACCAGGGAGGCGGAGGCCTTCAGGAGGAAGGAGAAGGTGTAGGCGTTGGGGAAGAGGGGATTGTTACTAGTGGTGGCGATGCGGCGGAGGCGCGGGAAGAGGCGAAGGGCGCGCAGCGGGGAGGCCGGGAGGAGGGAGCGGAGGAAAGAGTTGGGGAGGAAGCGGTCGGCGAGGAGCGACGAGGTGAGCAGCTGGGCGTGCACCTGCCGGAGCTGAGCGGCCGTCAGCGAGGGCCGCGACAGCAGCCACGGCAGCGTGGCAAAGGCCGGCGGTGGCATGGAATTGAAGAAATCGAAGGGATGCCGTTTCCAAAAGTGGATGGACTAGCTGGTAACGGCAGTAATTAGGCTGATAACTACGGTAACGAAGTGGTAACCGGTGTTTGGAACCCTAATCTCTAATTTAGTTGAATCCACTGCTACGAGAGTGAGAATAAAAGCAAATATTTTGTAACAATCATTTTCTGTTCTGGGGCAATGACATCGTTGCAACTTAAGTACAAAAGAGAAGGAAAAAGATGCATTTCGTTCCGACTCGAACTGCCGTCAGGGACAGTTAAACGGTTTACAGAGGTCTCACTCGCCATGTGCCCGTGCTGCGCCCGTCTCGTCGGTTGCTACGGTCGCCGCACACCGCAATTAATCACGTTCGCCTGCTTTTTTTATCTGTTGATGTAAGATTTGTCCATATTTTAACTGTTGAAAAAGACCTTGAAATATCGCCAGCGTGTATGTCGACATTTTAACTGTATTTTTGTGATTTCTCGGGTGTATTACCCAGATTTGAAATTTCACGAAAAAAAATTATTTATAAAAAATTATTTCGTTGATGGGGTTCGATAATGGGCCGTCAAAATGGAGGACCGACAAGATTGCACGAACTTAATTTGTTCAAAGGCCCAAATCCAACACCGGAGCGATGTACAGAAGGCAATCAGGCAGCCATCGGAAAGATTAGGCGGTGGTGAGTGGTGAGTGCGAGTGAGATAGGAGAGGAGGAGCGGCAAAGCTTCCGGTGCTCGCTGTCGAATCCTTCATGGCGTCCTCCTCTCCCTGCGCCGCGCCATCTCCATCTCTGCGATGTCCCCTCGCGCTCTCCCTCCCCTTCGCGTCTCCTCCTCCCGTCCTCCGCCTCGATGGCCCGAAGCTTCTCCTGGGCCGCCTAGCCGTGTCCACACCTGGAGTCCCCGCGGTAACGTCAGCGCTGGAGTCCCTCATCCTGGATTCCGACGAAGACGATGAGGATGGGGATGAGGTAGAGTCTGGGCTGTTCCAGGGGGAGGCGTGGGCGGCGACCGACGAGAGGGATGCGGTGAGATCGCCGGAGCTGGAGGTGCCCGAGCTGGAGGAGCTGCCCGAGCAGTGGCGCCGCTCCAGGATCGCCTGGCTCTGCAAGGAGCTCCCCGCCTACAAGCATTCCACCTTTACCCGCATCCTCAACGCCCAGCGCAAGTGGCTTACCCAGGACGACGTCACCTACGTCGCCGTACATTGCCTCCGCATCCGCAACAACGACGCTGCCTTCCGGGTGAGGATCCCGCGCTTCCACCCCCCACGAATACGTGTGTTTTTGCTCATGAACTGTTCGAAAAATTGCTGTAGCTGTAAGCACTAAGGGAGGCAGAATTTCGCACTTAAGGGCGCGTGCCTCACACGCTCCCCGCTCTACAAATCCTATGCAAATAGTTTTGAAAATTCCAAAAAGGATTCTCAACATTGATGTAATATGCAAATGCCATCGCCGCAAAATTTCAAGTTTAAACTCATTCAGTGCATTGAGGAAAGGAAAATATATTTGTTTGTGAATAGTTCAAGAGAGATTCGGCTGTCATTTTTTATTTCCCAGTGAGTAGATTGAGTTTGATCTTGAAATTTTGTGGAATGATAGATTTCATCTTACACCGTTAACAATCTTCTTTAAATTTGTGATTGAAATTTGAGGAACGAGACGCAATATGTTGATACATGGGTGGATGATGGTTCTTGCTCACTTTGTTGGTTGTTTTCAGGTGTATAGCTGGATGGTGCGTCAGCACTGGTTCCGCTTCAACTTTGCACTAGCCACGAGGGTGGCAGATTGTCTCGGGAGGGAAGGGAAGGTTGAGAAATGCCGGGAGATGTTTGACGCAATTGTTAAGCAGGGTCATGTGCCTGCCGAGTCCACCTTCCACATACTGATTGTTGCGTACCTCAGTGTACCTAAGGGGCGTTGCCTTGAGGAGGCATGCACTATCTACAACCAGATGATACAGATGGGTGGTTACAAACCTCGCCTCAGCCTACACAACTCCTTGTTCTGTGCGCTTGTGAGCAAGACAGGAGGAACTGCGAAGTACAACCTCAGGCAGGCTGAGTTTGTGTACCATAATCTGGTCACCACCAATCTTGATGTGCAGAAGGATGTCTATGCTGGGCTCATCTGGCTCCACAGCTACCAGGATGTCATTGATAGAGAAAGAATCATAGCTCTTAGGAAGGAGATGAAGCGAGCAGGCTTTGATGAGGGTATTGATGTGCTGGTGTCAGTTATGAGGGCCTTCTCCAAGGAAGGGAATGTCGAAGAAACAGAGGTCACATGGGATGAAATTCTTCAGAGTGGTTCTGACTTACCTGCTCAGGCCTATGTCTGCCGAATGGAGGTGTATGCCCAGACTGGCGAGTCTATGAAATCCTTGGATATATTCAAGGAAATGAAGGAGAAAAATATACCTCCTAATGTTGCATCGTATCATAAGATAATTCAGATAATGGCAAAAGCTCGGGAGATAGATATCGTGGAACAACTCATGAATGAGTTTATTGAGAGCCATATGAAGCATTTGATGCCAGCCTTCCTTGACTTGTTGTACATGTACATGGATCTGGATATGCATGAAAAATTAGAACTAACATTCTCAAAATGCATTGCCAGGTGCCATCCAAATAGAATATTGTACACTATTTATCTGGAATCACTAGTAAAGGTTGGAAATATCATGAAGGCTGAGGAGGTATTTGGTGAAATGCAAAGTAATGGGATGATAGGTACTAACACAAAGTCATGCAACATCATGCTAAGAGGTTATCTTTCTGCAGAAGATTACCTGAAAGCGGAAAAGGTTTATGATGTGATGAGTAAAAAGAAATATGATGTACAGGCGGACTCTTTGGAAAAACTCCAAAGTGGTCTCCTCCTCGGGAAGAAAGTCATTAAACCAAAAGTTGTGAGTATGAAGCTGGATCAAGAGCAGCGTGAGATTTTAATTGGTTTGCTTCTGGGAGGTACACGGATAGAATCGTATGCACAGAGAGGGGTCCATATTGTTCATTTTCAGTTCCAAGAGGATTCCAATGCTCATTCAGTTTTAAGGGTGCACATTCATGAGCGTTTCTTTGAATGGTTGCCTTCAGCAAGCAGATCATTTGATGATGAGAGCAAGATACCTTATCAGTTTTCAACCATACCTCACCAACATTTCAGTTTCTTTGCAGATCAGTTCTTTCTGAAAAGTCAGCCTGTTCTTCCAAAGCTTGTCCATAGGTGGTTATCTCCACGTGTTCTAGCATATTGGTTCATGTTTGGAGGTTCAAAGCTCCCGTCAGGTGATATTGTTCTTAAGCTCAGTGGTGGGAACACTGAGGGTGTTGAGAGAATTGTGAACTCCTTACACACACAGTCGTTAACGAGCAAAGTGAAAAGGAAAGGGAGATTCTTTTGGATATGTTTTCAGGGTAGCAATGCTGAATCTTTCTGGACAATAATAGCGCCTCATGTTTTGAACAGCTTTGCAAATTCAATAACACAGGAAAGTAGCATCATAGGCTCTGATGGTGCCCAAGATACCGACACAGATTCTGACAGTGATATGCTGAGGTATGATAATGAAAGCGACGAGTGAACACGATGTTTAAACAGCAGTTTAGAAATCTGAAAGTATATCAAAAGGAGCACAAGTGGACACGTTTGATCAGAGTTTTGCGATGTGTATTTCATTTTTCTGCTAACAACTTGTTCCCCTGGTTGATATACCTATGTTTTTGCTGCTAACAACTTATTCCCCTGGTTGATATACCTATCTGGCCATGCCTCGATACACTAGTGCACTTAACATTTTAGGTAGAAAGATTGAGGAGTATTCGGTGGATTTGCGTGTTATTCACCCTGTCATCCTTGCTTTGTACCTGTAAAGGAGGTAATGTACATTTGATCAGTTAGATATTTCCATTATTTTGCTGTTACGTTTAATGCTCATGAAATTTACCCGATACTAGTAATCCTTGAAATGTATTTATTTCCTTTTCAGCAGTGTTTTCTGTTCACTTGTGTGCTCCATCACTTTCATGGTTTCTAGCAGGAAAATAATATTTAACATTCCAGGAAATTATTCACCTACAAGTACGCACGACCCCAACACAAAACTTGACAGAAATTCTACCTAGCTAAATTACCGTGCTTCATCTAAATTAGACAAGTTCCCTACATAATCATCCTGCAAGAGCCTATTCAGCAGAGTTGTTAGCAGTGCGTCCCTCCTCTCTGCCCTCGCCTCTTCCCTGACCCTCCTCTGCTCCTCGCGCTCCATGCACGCCTGCTCAAGCAGCAGCCTCTCCCGCTCCAGCCTCAGCATCGACTGCCGCCAATGCCGCTCGAGGGCCAGCCTCTCCTGCGCATGCCTCTCCGTCGCTTCCTGCCGCTGCACGTCCAGCCGGTGCTGCTGCTCCAGGAAATCCTGCAGTAGGCCACGGATGTCGCCCGACGTGCTGCTGCTCGTCGGCTTCCCCGCAGCCTTCATCTTCTTTCTTCTTGCCGGCAGCTGCTCCTCGTCGCCGAGCTGAGCCGACGACTCGGCCGGCCTCTTCAGCTTCTGCGTAGCAGCTCGTCCCTGTTCAGGATCGAAGTGCTGTCCCTGCATGGCAGCTTCTTGGCTTGGCGATTAGCCGTGCTACGTCCGCTTTCGGAAGCGGATGCCGCAGTAACCCTCTCGTGTGGTGCGACGGCGAGGTCATAATAAAGGAGACAAACGCGTACCTGCGTACGTGTTGGCGACAATGGCGAGTGAGAAAGAGGAGACCGGACAGGGCCGGGTCCGTGCAGCCGGAGGGATAGGTGTCAGCGCTCAGCCTGGCTGGCAGACGCGGCTGCTGCTGCAGCAGCCGTTGGCTGGATTTTCGTGCGTTTTCCGTCGCTTTGTGACGCGTCTCCAAGTTCCAATTCCTCGTCCGGTCCGCCGATCCCTCCCGCGACTCTGCCTCCCTTCATTCACACACCGTCCCGGCTGGCCGGTGTGAATGGTGTCTGCCGTCTGGTTACGTCCACACCGGCAGGCCGGCGGCGCCGTGTCACCATCTCATGTGATTCCACGCTGGAGGCTGGACCCACCTCCATGGTGAGACGAAAAGCTATTGACGAAGTCGAAATCTGATGGTCCTCCAGCCGGCGGCAACGCGTTCTTGTGGCTATTGACCAGGTTGCTCGATCAATTCAATCGAACGGCTAGAAACAGCAGATTATACTCACCTTACAAGTCAAAAATTGTGTTGCTTCAATAAAGTGCTTTTTTACCCAGAATGAGGTGAAACAGTCAAACAGATTCAGACACCTCTGTTCATTCTCAACGCAGCGTATGATTCATGGCAGGTTACCATGTGATCCAGAACATTTCTTTATGATGTTCTGCACGACTTCCTTGGTCGTGATCAATCTTTTTAGTGTTTCTATTAGATAAATATACTTGGTAGTGGCATATGTTTATGCATTAATTTAGTTCTCTTGTGCTGTTTTGATCTTCCAGGCCTGGTGACTGTTTCCCTTTAGTTTGTACTTTTCAGTATTGCTATCTACTTATTTAGTTATCCAATGTTTTGCTCAAGTAGCTCGATGCTCCCGGATCGCTTGAAGTAGCTCAAGTGCTCGACTCCATGAATGTTTTTCCTGCTAAGGCACTTGACTTGTGAACTGCAGATTTGTGCAGCTAAACTGAGATTCTGCTGGCTTCTATGTTAATGCAGTGCATGCATAGAATACTGTCATACTGAACACTCAGATGTCGACGTGAAAACATGGCAATATGGCATTCCGAAGGGTAGCTGCTCAACTGCTCTTGCCGCTGGGTTTTTGCAGAAGGCAGAAGCCTACAGTCTGACGTATACGAATGAAACAAAGCAACAGAGAATGCTACAATTATAGCCCATACCATATAGTTTTATGAACTCGAGCATCCCAAGGAAACATCAATTAGAGGGATGCAACAAATGCAAAATCAACAGTCTGTCAGCAATGCAACCAAGAGTTGCAAATACAAACTACTAATGCAACCAATTGAATGGCATTCCTCCAGAACCCACACTAGAAGATCCTCCCGAAATCCTTTCCTGCTAATGAAGACGGCAGTCCTGTTGCAAAAGAGTGACCGGCCCTTCCTCCTGCACAGCAATCAGAATTATGCTTCAAACATACATATGCACACTTTCTATAGTTCAAAATGCATGCATCGATTGGAATGAGCATAAGTAGGGTAATGACTTTTAAGCTAAAAAGGTTACTAAAGAGTAAAGATAAGGCATTCTTAAAGAGAAGATCCAATTAGAAATATCAACAGAACATAAGTATCTCATGTACTGTCACACATATTTGACATTTTATGGTTATATTTTTTAGCCATCACTGCAGTCCCATGTGCAATTACACGCCTAGACAAAACTACATGCTACTAGATATTATTAAACTAAAATTGTGAACAAAACTATGTCTACTGCAAGGCCCACGTTCTGAAAATTAATTGCAAGTTTGCAACAGAACAATTAATGTTACATGAATGAGTCATTTACTTCGGTGATGAGCAATCTTACGAATATGTCATCGCTCCAAAGCTATTTCATATTTGAAATCACAAAAGGGCAAGGACACAGAATTGCAGAACTGAAGGATAGGACTCAGCTGACAGAAATTCTACATATAAAGAAGATTGAGAATATTGTGAAGGATGATGCTGTAAAAGCCAAGCTGAACACAAAAGAACACCTAAGGCAGTTAGTTTTGGAATGGTCTTCATGTGCAAATGGTGAAGCAGACTTTAGCCATGTGGAATGTTCAACAGGAGGCAGCATGATTGCTGAATTACTTCAGCTTCATCCCAACCCAACCTTGAGCGTTTGAAATTGAGCTACTATGGTAGCATAAAAAATATGAAGATAATGCTGCATGAATTAAGGATCAAGCCTTGCTAATATCAATGAAAAAAACAGAGGAACCACAATGGTAGAGATATAGTGCTACAATAGCCATGGCAAAGTCAATAGCTTACCAACAACACCAATTAAATAAAAACATAAGCATAACAGCACAGAAACATTACCCCAAGGCACTCCATCACCCATAGTAGCAGGTGGAGGTTTTGCCATGCTATAATTAGGCCATACACACTGACCATTGTGGTGATTCCCCATCGGATGTATGTAGCTGGCAGTTATATGGTCATACTGCTGAAATGGTTGTCCATGGTGACCTTGAAAATTTCGCTGAGAATAAGTTGCATGATTGTAACCATCATTGGTGGTATGGCCTGTAGAAGGGCAACTTTCCCCAAGAGATGATGCATGAAATAGTTGGTCACCTCTATTGCAATAACATGAACAGTATTCAGTGAATAATACTGAAATAACAATATGGAACACCTAGCAATATAGCATCACCCAAAAAAATCAAAATATTTCACCTTTTAAAAAATAGAGATTAAATAAAGAAGTATTAGTCCCAATAAACAAACAAGGTTGGTAAAAAAGGAGCACCTCACTTATCCCTTATATGATATGTTTATTGTCATAAAATTATCAGGGTGTATAAAAGGCATTAAACCCCACAGCATCTGATAAATGGGCACAAAAGTTCTTTCAACTCTTTGGACATGCCATCCAAAATGAGAGAAGTGGAAAAATCATACCCTCAAATATGTATGTATATCATCAAACACAATCGCTAGCCCATTATAATTTTCTCACTTATAGCATTCGAAAAATAGTGAATAATTAAGCAGAAACTAAACAGAAAACAGCAGCACAGTGCAGGGTGGAAAAGGAGAAGTATGCATTTTTCCTAAAGATAGGGAAAAACTATATAAAGTGCACCCCAAATTGTAGTTGGATTGGAAGCAATCTATCAGATGAGGGGTGCTTCTATTATGTAAATTTTATGCATTGACCAAATATCATTACATCAACAAAATTAGAAAACACTACAGTACCTTTGATTCATGGAGAAAGAGTTTGAGTTTGCAATATCATGGCTTTGGATATGGGCCAATCTGTTAGATCGGTTTGTTTGACCACTTGCATCCTTTAGGTGAAGATTGCTTAACTCATGTGATAGTGAATAATCCTCTTGCAGGAGAGACTCTTCGCTGCAGATCAAAACAAAATGAAAAAATGATTGCGGGCTACATTACAAAGACAGAACTCTATGATGAATTGTTACCTATAGTTTGGATCCCAATCAGCTGGATCTGGTATTGATGAGGTGGAGGCCAGTACATCTGCTGATACATTGGATGAGTGCAAAGGAGGAAAACCATTGTAACGGGATGGTGGAAAAGACCCATGACTAGAAGGCTCCACAGATAAACCACTGCCAATGCCCATTTGTGGTCTCCAACTGAAATGACCAGGATTAGGGAGTGCATTGTGTGAGTAGCCAGAATGTCCTCGAGCAAAGCCATCAAAGTGATTAACACTTATGCCATCTCCATGATGTCCCTGGATCAGCTGAGATGTGTATTCATGTGGCGGCATTGATATAGGTGGGTGACCAAGATTCCTTCTCCTATTGTATTGGCCTACAGCAGCAGCTTTTCCCAATGAGGAGCCATGACCACCCCTTGCAGGAGAAGAGGGACCACACTTTCCAGTAGCAGTACTTGGGACTTGCATGTGAGAATTTGGTGGAGTAAATTGTGATGGACTCGCCCCCAGAGACATAGGCCCTGGACACCCAGGACTTAATCTAATGCCACCACCATGAGAGAGATAAGATCTTCGTCTAATATCTGGACTAGATCCTAGGAATGTTCCTCTGGCTTGTGAATGTAAATTGAATCCAGAAGGGCCTAGTGGTGAATGATACATGTTGATGCTATTGACATCATAGCTTCCATAGCTGCTTCCGAGACCTACATTCTCATTGAAACTACCATGGCTACCGAAGCTGCCACAGCTGCTTCCATATGAAAATGGCATCTTTGGTGGAAAAGCACTATTAAATGGTAGGCATCTATTAATGCTTCCAACCTACAAAAATAATAACCAAGGTAATGTGAGAATTATCTTTCAACTTGCCAACTTAACAAAAGCATAAGAGAACATACTTACAACCTGAGGGGAAAGACCAGCAGCTAGCCAGTGACCTCCTCCAGGATTGTGATCAACTGCTGCAGCACGACCAACAGGCTACAAAAGTACAACAAGACATAAGTATGTGACTTCCAGACAACTGTATGAAAGAGGCAGCTGTTAAGATACGTGGTACACATATTTTTAAGAGTTCTCTCCAAACTTTGTAGGGCACACCAATATGCAGTCTGTAAGTGGGAGTAAATATGCAGTATTTGTTATAATGAAAGGGAGATATCTAAATGTCTCATTCAATTAAATGCACATGGTAGCAAACGAAATCCAATTGCTACAGGTAATGATGGTTCCACACTACCAGCCTCTCAGGAGAATAAACTATGTAGTATGTTGTCTGGAATGAGATCATAGTATCATACTCACAATTCTTGGGGTTTCCTGGATAGGCTCATAAGGACCAGTAAATGCTTCACCAGTTATGAATGGATGATATGAAGCCTGAAATAGTTTTTCATGATTGTGAAGTGCATCCATCGATTATTCAAGGAAAAAATTAGTGCCCATATAAAATAAATATTTTCCTAAGTACCAAACTGACTTAGTCTAAAGACCATTTTTAATTGTTACAAAACAAGGATTCACCGCCATATTCCAGATAGGAAAAAGTCTAGAGGACCCCCCCCCCAAGTATTAGGCTATAGACGAATGTTGCCATCAACTAAAAAACCAGGCTTTTAATCCCCGAACTAATCTATACCGGACAAATAACCTCCCGAGACGGTTTACTGCGGCGATTTTGCTGACGTGGCAATCCACGCTGGCGGTTTGCCACTGATTTGGCCTAGTTTTAGTGGCTGACAAGTGGGACCCAGAAAATGACATGGATGCACCCCTTTCTCTCTCCTCTTTCTCTTTCTCCCCTCCTCCTTCCTCTTTCTTCTTTCTGGGCGCATAGGGCCGGGTGCTCGGGCGGAGTGAGGGCGTGAGCGCGGTGGCCACGGTGGAGTGGGGGCGCGACGGCCATGGCGGAGTAGGGGCACATACGTGGGCGGCCCGGGTTTGGCGCAGTGATTACAAGTCGGCCGACTAATCGCGATTAGTCACGATTAGTCGGCCTGATCAAAAAATTTCCAGCGATCAGAGGGTTCGCCTAGTTGTCTAATCGATCGACTAATCGTGATTAGTTGGCCGACTAATTGATGGCCGACTAGTTTAGGTCAAGTAGAAAATTCAGCCCATACTCCAACCCAGCCCCAAAAAAGAAAAACCCTAGCAGAAAAGAAAAGAACCCTCCTTCCAGGCTCTAGCCGCCGCACCCCCTTTCAGTTCCAGGCTTCTAGCAATCCAGCCGCACGACAAAATAGCGCTGAAGCCCCGTTTGCCCCGAAGTTTGCCAGCACCGCCGCCTCCCTCCGGGCAGGCTCCTGCTAGCGTCGCCGGCTCACCGCCCTCCGCCAGTCCTCCTACAGTCGGCCCTCTCGCTAGCAAAGGCCT
>KE372820.1:39068-64501 GCA_000418225.1 Zizania latifolia | reverse complement strand
ACTTCTTGTTTTTTTCCTCTAAGATCCTCTGATTCCATGCAAAAACTGCACCCTCCAACTGGTTCATCGTCTCGAGCACGCTATGCTCAGTTTTTAAACTGAGAGAAAGGAAAATTTCCTCTATTGGAATATACTCTGTGGTTATAGCATGGTACAGGTCTTCACCCAAGCTAGCTCTGCCAGACTGCAGAGGAAATGAAAAGACCACGTATTCAGTACAGGCAAAAATGAAGCAGTATGTTAAAAAATCATCACAAAGCACAAACAAATGAGTAATTTGAAATGAAACTTACCTTTGGAAGAGCATCCATAACAGCTGCAGGAATAGGTACCTGAAGCAGGACTTGTTCATTGATTGACTTTGCAGCTTTGAGGATTTGATGAACCAGCTTAGCCTGAAAAACAAGCCTTTTTCTCTGAAACTGAGATAACCCTAAATCAGGCACACGAGGTGATGGAAACCACCACTTCTTGGTCTGCTTTGGACCATTCCTTTTGCTCCGGCCATCAGCTCGGCTACCACTCTCCACGTACCAATACTCTGTGTCCACCATTGAGTCCAGCACTTCCTGCATATGGCATTGCATAGTTAAGTGAGACAATAATTTATGCACAAACTCTGGATTATTATGCAATAAAATGAAAACATATGAGAACTGTGTTAGATATGTGTTCATTTACAAACACAATAATAATGACATACAATGAGCATGGAATCAAGCTTCTGAAGGGCAGGAAGGTTCACATGAACATCTGAACGGGCTTTTGGAGTCATAATCTGCATGAAGCAGTCAAACATTAGACGACACAATCAGCAAAAATACAAACTTAATTCAATGGCTCATTACCTCAAAAGTGCACCCATCTGCTCCGTTTTGCTTTTTAGGAACCAGTTCAATCATGTAAGTTGTAGGAGAAAGCAACCAATCCATTTCCTTTCGCCACCTGATCTTTTTCTCTTCACACAGTGGTTCCAGCTTCCACAGTTCTCCAAATATAATGGCTGCCATGACAAAAGCTCATTTTAGTCATGATGGAAGTATGGAGGAAAATAGTTCAAAGAGAGGAAAATACAATGACGGTACACACACAAGGATAAAATGGACAATATCACACTTTGTAATGTGGTTACATACCTGAGAGATTACTTATGGCGTTGGACAAGGCCAGAGCAGCACAGACACCTCTGGCTCCTCCTGAAGCATCATCACCAAGCAGTAACTTTCCAAACTTCTCCTTCATAGCTTCAATATCTGAAGCACTCAAGGTATATGTGATTGGCTTCTTCCCTTTGACAGGAAGTAGGTGGACAGCACTAAGTGTATCCAGCTCATAAAGTGAATGCTCCTCTTGCTTGCTCAGCTGATGACATTGTGAAGAAAAGGAAGAGCTCGAAACATCTTTACTTGAGGAGCAACTTGAGACTTCATCATCAAGGGAATCAGTGGTTACGCAGCCATCTGCTCCTGTTGTTGCACTCACGCCACTATCATCGTCATAAGAGGGACTGTTGATAATGCAATTCTCAAGGCCATTGTACGTCATCACCCCTACATCAGTTGGCATTTTTCAACTTATTTTTGGCAAAATGAAAACTAACAAAGGTAATAATTCAGATTAGCTTGGAATAATGCAAACGATGAATAGTATTAGATATACCGCTACACTACATTTAAAATGTATAGCCATGGAAATAGGAGTTTGATTTGGTATGCTTACATGTTCTATATCAGAAATGCAAGTCAAGAATAATATAGGCGTTTCTATCAACCTGGTGGATTTATTAAAGAACAGTTTGCAAATAACTGAAGGAAAACTCCAGCAATTCTATTGGATACCGTTATACAGTTAATTAGTTAAGACATTGAGAAAAAAATGTCTTTGACGCGACTAGAGTGACAATAGGAATGCGCCATTGGAATGTTTTTGTTGTTTTGCCAACTCCATGTGCGTATGTCTACAGATATTTCATTCACCCCACAACAATGCCCAAGCTGCCATTTCATTCAGCTTGTCTGCACTGGTTCCAGATTTTTACCACCAAAAACCTAGCTCAAATAGGCACATTGAATCAGACTTGTTTCTTGTGACATCACAGAATCTGCAAACAGACACTCACATTGAAAGCAAAAGAATTTCAAAAAAACTCTAAGTGGTCCCGTTCAAAGATTTCCCTGTGAGACAGGAAAAAAACGCGCTTTTATCTACCCAAACAACCTGCCCCTACAGAAAAAACTATGCCACAAATTCACGAGATGCTCACATGGCACACAATTTAAAATCACAAATTACATTTAGTCGTTAAGTGCCCTCAAATCATAACCCTGGTTCTCCTCATTCCTCCCTCCCTTTGCACAGTGCTCACCGTCTAAAAAGCAGGGTATACCACTACGTAGGTTCTTTATCCCCAAAGTCAGAGGCGCATATGTCTCACTTGACCTGCCTGAAAGTGGCTGGTCCCCACACACGCCGCTCCAATACAAAAGTCCCCATGAACACTACTGCTGCTACTGTGCTACTGCTTGTACAACACCTACACTACTACTAGTCTACTACATGAACAAACACATGAGACCCTAACGCCTAACGGATACAAGCAAGAAAGATCAAAAAAATGCAGCAGAAACATCACGGCCTAACAGTCACGGGTGGACGACTCCGAGTCTCCGAGGCACGCGGTGAGAGTGAGACAGAAACGGATGGAAAGGCTAATCTAACGAAAGAAATCGTCAAAAGTGCGCTGCTAGCACGCTGTGAATGCGAGCCGGGTGAGGCGTGAATGCCGCCGGCGCCGGCCGGATCGCGTCCAGATCGTGCCAGAGGCCATGACTTCCTGCTCCCTCTCTTTTTTTACTCGTAGAGTTGCTGCATCTTTCGTGAGTCCCCATTTAATCCCACGTTCCCGAGCCACTGGCTGGCTTCACTGTGCTGCAGCATCCGTCTCGGACCCAGGCACATAGGGAGGACTGAGGAGAGGCTGATGAGTCGTGAACAGTGGCGTTGGCCGTGACTTCGCAGTGCCGGAATCTACTGCTGCTGCCTCCTTTACGCGCCTTGCCAGGCTGCCACCGGCTAGCAGCTAACCCACACTCCATCACCCCATCCCATCAAGCAGTAGAGTAGGGGTGATTTCGTATTTTGTTTGCTGTTTCAAGCCGGATGGATAATGGATTTTGGTTGAGCAGTTGAAAAAAGGTCGTAGAGAAAAGTTGGGCCAGATTTGTAGCGGCAGGTTGCCCGGGGCTAGCATCGATCTAACAACTACGGCTAGTGTTTACACCAATTCATGCAGTTGAGAAATGGGAACCGAAATGAGCAAGTGCACCGCGAAAATGAGACAATGCGGCAGCGGCGGCAGGTGCAGGAGCTGGGCCAAGAACGCCATGGGACACAAACCAAACACAGTCAAAATAAGCAGGAAGAAAGAGGAGATTGGGATTTCAGGCTTACTGTCTGGCTCTTGGTCCATGTCGATGCTGAAGTCCTGCGGCCGCCGCCGGCAGCACGCCAGCGTCTTCATCCTCATCTCCTCCGAGCTCTCCCCCTCCCCAGCAAGAACGAACCGGCAGTAGCAGTAACTGAAAAGAGAACCCCACCACAATGTCACAATCTGAACAAGCACATTACGACGCACACCACGGCGTCCCTCGCAATGAATGCGCCACCAAGCCCAGAGATAGCGCTCGTAACAATCACCGGCGAGGCGCACGCGGCGGCGACTCGACGAGAGAGCGCGCGCGCGCGGCGAGAAGAGAGACGAGGCGGCGCGCGCTCTCCCGTGAGCGCGGCCAAAAACCCGATCCTGTTTACCCCTCTTTGGTCCCCGGTGAAAAGAACGGCACACTGCGCCACCCACCACCACACGGCAATCACAAGCACTCTGCCGTCTGCACACGAGCCTTTTCAGGATTCCACCACCGCTAATGATTAACCCATCGAAAGCCAAAGCAAACGTAGCGAAAGGAGGCGCTAATCTACGATCAGATGCGGGCAATGATGCCCGAAACAAGGAGATTAGATTGGGTTCGGATTACGCTAATCCACCGCTGTGACCCCGTCCTGACGAGATTTTTATGGGGGCGAGACGGACGTCCTACGTAGTACGGCTGCAGCCACTGGCCGGTGACGCTGACCGCTCGCGGCTCGCTGGCCGAGGCCGCGCGGCCGTGCAGACGTGCCGTGTCCGGATGAAGAGAGGAGAGGCGTTTGAACTTTGAATTTTGAACTGGGCGGTGGGAGGAGGAAAACAACATGACGATGACGCGGACGTAGTCTTTCTACTGGCCTTGGCCGCTTTCCTCCTAAAGGTACAGGAGGGCAACTGATGAAACGGAAAGCCATGACCTGAGAAAAGATTGTGGAGGAGGTGAAAAGTTTGGGGGTTTTGTTCCTGCTATCTTTTTCTTTCCCGGCGACGCTGACCGTGACGCTGCAGCACCGGCGATGATGATGACGACGACGACGACCTCGCGAGGACGCCGTTTGCCAAAACTTAAAGGCCAGCCATGCTAACCATGGCTTTCTGCCTGGCCCGAACGGAACGCTGCCATGGGTAGAACATGAGGCTAGTGGTTGTGGCAGTGTGTGGCTTGCACACCGACATTTCAGCGAGAGGAAAAAACTCCGGGAAATGTAAGACTGTAGAGAGATAGAGAACAGCAGTGTACCTTTGCGGCGGCGTCTAAGGCAATAAATCAGCAGCCCGAAAGCTCCGCCATGGATCTGCGGCGACGGTACTCGGTATGTGAAGAAACGCTCGATCAGCGGAGGAGCAAGGCGAAGCGAAGAGAACAGATGGAGAAATGAATGTGCTTACCACTGTACTGGACTGTAATGGTAGGGGCGTCGGTGACGAGGAAGCCGAGACCTGAGGGGGGCTGTAAGAGACAGAGAGCAGATAGCGTGAAGATATGCGAGGAGCAGAGCAGGCAGAGCAGGGAAGAAGAGGGAGCCGGTAAACTGTAGAGAGTGTGGAAAGGAAGCTCGAACTGTATGACCGGGGTTACCAAAATGTAGTAACAGAAAAATAGAATATGATAGTTGCACTGTTAAATCCTATATGATTTTGAATAGTTAGTACAAAATAACACACCTGAATTTTAAAGGAAATTTAGTTTGGGTAAGAGAGAGAAAAGAGAGAGCGTTGGATTTCTCAAAGTAAAATAAAAACATAATGTATGAGCTTATATTTATTTTCCATCTAATGAAGGTATGGAAAGGTAATTCATAGGAATTTTGTAATTGTATCCCTTTGTTCCAAATGACCTCATAGGATATTTGTTAAGACGTTAATCCTCCATAAATTATGAAATTCCTTTCGAAGCCATAATTGAACATGTGGTTATCGAATTGGATAGCAACTTTTTTTGCTATTGACGGCTAACAGTAATCAATTTAACTACTACTAAATCAGACCGATAATAGTGTTAATTGCACTGGTTAAGATCGTCTCTGGCAAGCTTGATGTTAAGAAACTTTTATGTAACATTTTTATTAAAAAAATAGTGTTTAAGATTTTAAAAAGAGTACCGGTATGCCGGTATAATGCATGTTTCAGCTCCGCCGGAACAGAAGCAAGCGAAGCGAGCAAACCAAGACGAGGAGAGCGGATAAAAAATATGCCGCAAGCGCAGCACCGCCGCAGCAGCAACGCTCTGTGGTGGACCGGTGGCTTGGGTCCGTACACCCTTACGTGCATCACGATCCCATTCCTCGCATCTGACTTCGTTGCGTTCCGCTTCACCGCGACGACAAACGAACCGAATTGCCGCTGCAGCTGCTCCTGCGGCCGCTGCAGCCGCAGGAGCACACGGCATCCGATGCTCCGCTGCATCTACCAGCCGCCAGCGGCGTTTGTCATTTCCTCCGTCGCTAACCGCCCGGCCCGATTCCTCCCTAGTCCCTCCCCTTCACCAGTTCACCTGACCGATCACCCCACGGCTGTCTTTTGTGACCTTTTCAGGCCAGCTTTTCACGCGATATGTGGTCAGAGCTCTCCCAAATGCAACAATCCGTCGAGTGGTCGAGGGTATCCGAGGAAGCTGGGATACATACATGTGACCCATGTCCAGGATTGCTACTGCCAAAACACGGATGAAGATACTAGCTTCGAAACATCCTCCTGCCTGGCTGGAACCTGGACGGATACACTCATACTCAGAAAACGAATGCATTGATTGACACGGAAGCATACAAGCCTGCTAGAACAAACAAGTTATATCGGTGGAGCATGGAAAACCCTGGTCCCCCAATCGAGTTTTCCATCTTTATTATTTTTGTCTCCCCAAGTGAGCGATTTGGAATGTCGTCGGGCCCGGCGAGGGGGGCGTGACCACCATCGCAACGCGAAAACTAATCAAACCATTACCGGTCCACCCGTCCTCCCAACTCCCAAGCCACATCATCACCGTGGATAAAACACACGTACGGCTCAAAATCGAAAGCTAGAGTTGGTGAACGTGAAATGCTGACCTCCAACTGAAACGATTACAACTACCAATCTCTGTTAATTGACTTTTCTAGCAGTGATCTGGTGCATCTGGAACGGCCGGATTTATTAACCCGACGACAAGGTGACAAGCGGCCGTACGACTCGGATTTGGACCCAGTTTTCCCCTGTTATATGCACAGCTACCTACGCATATAAATGTATCATAATGTCACAATGATCATCTCGAAGATCTACGTTCACATCTGCAACCAACCCTCATATAAGGCGGCCAGGTAGATAATTGTACAGCCCGAGTGAACCATCGATCAAAGCACTCCATGTACCAGTACCACCGATGTATTATGTGCAGATGTGCTACGTGGTCACATGCGAACGAGGGTGCCTTAGACTCTAGGGCAACGCTTGTGCGAACGATACAACCAGCTAGTGTGCGGTCCAAAAGCTGCATGCCGCTCTGGCCTTGGCCGCGTCGGCGTCGCGCGCGCGCGCGGTCCGGTAGCCTGGTGTGCGTGTCGTCGTGCCGAGAAGCCACGCCACGCCACGCCACGCCACACATGCGGCGCAGTACCATTTCGCCCATCACCTTTTTCTTTGTTTCGTGCACGGTTGCACGCGCGACTTCCAGCTGATGAAGCAACCCGGCGCGTGGCGGCGGACAAGCGGAGGTGCCGGTGGGGAGCAAGGTGGACCTCGTCGCAGCTCGCAACGGGAGGATTGGCGCATCGATCGGCACGAGCGGGGCGTGTCCTGTCCGCGCGCGTGGTGCATGGCTGCATGAGCGGGAGGGCTTCGTGGACGTGCCGGGACCGAAACTTCACCGGGCGCGGGCGGGGGCGCGGCGTACGACCGAGCGAGGTCACCGGCCGCAGCGCGTACGATCGCGTGGCGACGGGGGGCGGGCGGCTTTTTATGGGAGCGGGCGGTGCGGTTCGGTGCGTGCTGTGCGGAGGCGGCATTTAGAACGCGACGACGACGTGTGCTTCTTCTTCCAGGCCGAAACGGAGATCGATCGATCGGCGCGTACGTGTTGCGCGGGAAGTTCAATTAACGGGACAGGGGACGGAGCCAACGACGCACGGTACGGGGTGTGCACATGATGGCGGATTGGTGGGTCTAGTTGGTACCTTGGACGTTTTGAGACAGACAATTATGTTGGAGATTAAGACGAGGAGCGATTATGATCTGTCACGTCTCGTCTGGTTGCACATGTGGAGAAGGAAACATTGGGGCAGTCACTATATGGTCCTCAGAAATGAAGACCGGTGTCTTCTTTCGTTGTAGATAGAGTCCTAGGACATGGTGTCTTCTCTCGTACAGAGAGGATTGGTATACAAAAATACAAAATAAACAGGGACGTCCTCAAAACGGAAATCTCGATCGTACATTCTGCTCTATTCGTCGGCGGTCGGCCATAGAGGATAGAGCGATGCACGCCGGACCGGGCCGGGCCGATCGTGCTGCAGGACGCCCCGCCCCCAAAAAAGCCGCCAACGGGACTGTTTTTGTGTGGCCCTCAAAATTTGTTCTCCTAAAAAATGTTATAATTTTTTAATTAAATTAATGATCAAGATTAATTTCTCTATTTATGATAGCTGAGTAGTTGTGATTATGGTTTTATAGGCTAACAACAAAAACTGTACTCTGAATTGGCGGTCTTTCATAAACTCCGTTGAGGGTGCAGTTTTTTTTTATGTCACGTAAATTAGCATTGAGAATAAGAGACTTATTTACGGGATAACGTTTGAAATAAAATGAACAACAACATATAAACAGAACCAGAACCAAAATAATATACACAAACATAGTTATGTACTACGAACGTAATATATAATAATAAAGATGCACGTGGCTATGGGTTAGGGTGTTAGGCTATGTCCTCGAGCCCTCTTCTCCTGTCCCTCACACCCCGAGGCTACATGTGAACCTACGGGTACGTTAATTAGGATGCAGAGATGCCATAACTAGAATGATGTGTTGGAACGGGGTGGTAGCGGGTGTGTCGTGTCTAAGGAGGGGCGCCCCATAGCTATGACACCTCAATGACGTCGGGAGGTGGGTTGTTTGCTTCCAAATCATTGTCGTCGAGGTTGTCGTTGATTCCATAATTTGACATGGCTTCATCGCTTTTCATATGCTCACCACTCATCTTCCTTCTTTTTCCCCTGAATTTGGATTGAATTAAATGAGATTTTTTAGGCAGCAACCCTTTATAGGGCTGATGGCAAAAATTGTCCCATTAGGCGATTTTTAAGGGGGTCTCATGGGAATTTTTTAGAAAATTTTACATATATGGGCTTCGTGTCCTCTTAGTGGAACGACCTAAATGTAAAATTTTCTTGAGAGAATTCTTCAGGCGCCACGCCACAAAAACCGCTGTTAGACTTTTATTTTAAAGCAAAATGCTTGCGATCGTGCGTCTGGAGCTGTAGGGAGCATCAGACGCTCGGCCTAGCACACCACACCGCGCTCATGGACTAGCCATCAACAAATCATGTTACCGACTGTTTACTATCTGTTCCTCTCCAATTTTCTTCTACTTCTCTATCTGTTCATCTCTCTCCAACTTTCTTCTACTTCTCTCTCTGTCTCTGCGGATGCTTTAGAACTTTTTTTTGCCGTGGAGATGATTTTACAAAAAATATGGGTTTTCATTACTGATACTGAATCGTTGCTTATAGATTTTTTATCATGTGGGGTGTAGAGCAGAGAATCACATCCACGAGGTGCATAATTTTAGATAAAATGTGCTGAAGCATGCAACTAACATTATGTTTTACCTATTTAACATAAATATTTCAATACATATTAAATAATGTTTTATTTTATTTATTTGAAAGTGACCTGGGCGCTCTCCAGCAAGGCCTTGTACATTCTTGGGAGAGTCCTCTAATGTCAAATCAGGCTACTGCAATTCGCAACAAGCCAATAAGAAAGTAATCTCCAATAATACATTAGTACCTTCAAGCTGAGAGGAATTTTTTTCTTGTCAAGGAAAAGAGTCAGAATTCATTACAACGAGTGGCTGGTTGACGCTTCTGCATGGAATCGTCCGCTCATCCAGTTTCTACACAGGACAATTTCAAGGTATAACTTAATGTTTGTTATTTTTATCTAACAATTTAGATTTAAATAAAATGATTTATTATCTCCTTATATTTTCTTCTATTTTTACGTGTATGGTACTGAATTAAAAGCTAGAATTAATTAGAAATATTATCTCTCTTAAGACATGTTGTACCGTAGAGACGCAAACATATACAGTTTCGTGAGCGGCAGTCTTTGCACTTCAAGAAGCTCAAGCAAAGGACGATGCAGATAGCTTTTACGTATGCTTCTGAGTGTACTAGTAAGCCTCTTATTCACGCCTCACGTTGCCAAAACTATTATTATTGTTGACGTAATATAAAAATACGTAACATGTTTTGAGCGTTAAGAATCTCGAAAGGTTTGAAGTGAGTTACAGGGGTTCGAACGGTGTCCGAGACCTCCGAATAGGATAATAGCCTTCGGACAAGAGTTATATTGATTAATATCTCAAGTGTTTGATCCCTCCTACTCTGTAAAAGGGAAGGGTATTTATAGACACATCTACAATAGGATAATACGAAGTTACCCCCTACACCCAATCAACTATACATGAGTGTAGCAAGATCCTTAAACGCTTCATGTACTTCACCAATGTGTTGTTGAATCTCTTGAATGGCCTGCTCCCTTTCCTCAATGATAGCCTCGTTGAAAACAATTTCGTTATCCAATTGCAGCACCTCTTGCCTGCAGATAAACATGAGAAATTATCAGAAAAAAAACGTAAGGAGAATGGCTTCTACAAAATCTCAAAGGTCAATCAAAATACGATGTAACTTTTTCCCTTTCCAGTCACATCAAAGGTAGCTTTTGCTAGTCAACAAGATGATGAGAGGAGAAAGAAAAGGAGGGTAAGGGGGAGAAGCTAGAACTAAACATTTTTCTGACGAGAAAGTGAAAACATATGCTATGCAACTGAAACTGAGCTTCCACCAGCAAATAATAAATAGGCAGTTGAAAAAAAGAAGAAATAAAATGAGCCAAGGGTGCCGACCTCTTTGATTCGGCGAGTAACGCACGCCGTTCAGGCATTTTACCAGATTCTGCACTTATATCGTCTGTAGTGTAGCTACATCACAACAGCCAACATTTTCATGGATATTAGAAGATAACCCGGTTAAATGTCCACATAAACATCTTTAGTTTTAATAGAAACTGTGTCACCCAGTGAGGTCATCAAGTAAACTACAAGAAAAATGCCTGGTCATGACACTGACAAAGCAAGGGCAACAAACCTATTTAGATTAATTAATTGGGTTGCTTCTCCAAAGCAAAATAGTAAGTGCTATCTCCATACATCAAAAGGAAGACCCACTCGGCTTTAAGGCTACAGTATAGAATGGACAGGAATGGGGGTAATTATATTATACGGAGAATTTTTTACGGTGTCCTAAATTTTATGGACCGTCTAATCTATATAATCCAACGGTTTAAATTTAAAATCGGTTACTTATTATATTCTAGAGACAATAGGTCATATAACCTTTCTTTAATATGTATGGGTCCACATACATGCAGCAATTAATTTCTTTCTTCGCATGCTAGCAGATTAATTATTGCATGCACTAGAAAAAAAGAAATAATCAATAAACTTTCTGTGCGGCGACAAGCATGCAGATTACTTTTCGTAATCAAAGCAATTTACAGTAGGTTAGCCCATTTTATTTTTTAATTAATTATTTTAAATACACTTAATCAATGTTTAGATTAGTTTCAACTTTTACATCCTCCTCTGGAGGTAACGGGTAAATGGACCTTATATATGCATTATATAAGCCAAGCAGCATCCTTGGAGGGGTTGACGCGTAAGCATGTGAAATGGTTCGTGATGAACACTGTGACAGAAAATGCCAAAGATTTATGAGCAATCTGACCTGGTCAATGGTTCACATACACAACAGTATCACATTATCTGACTGCTCTCTTTTACCAAACAATTGAGTAAAGGAATTGATTATCACTAAATACTACAATCTGTAACTGTTTACCAAACAATTGAGTAAAGGAATTGGTTATCACTAAATACTACAATCTGTAACTGTTTCAATCCAAACACATAACCTGTAAATGTAAACTAACTTCTAGACATGGTCACTCTTATGTATACTCTATTTTAAAGTGATGCCATGTCATGACAAGATAATGAAACACATTAGAACAAAACTTTGGCATGAATCGATAAAAATGAACAACAGAACAAGCATTACTTTGGCTGAGAACTCTGGGGAATAACGGGTTTATATGACATCTCCCTTTGAATTGCAAGATTCTGAAGTTTTCCATATTCCTCCATCGTTGCGACAAAATCCTTGGCAAGCTTCATGTCAGCAACCCTCTTGTCTGCCTGTACATGATACCCAAATTCCTAAGCACTGCAGTAGCTGAAGTGGCTAAAAAGCCGAATTGCCAAAAGATGCATACATGATACGGTATCACACGCATAGTCACATATAGTTGGAAACATTCATGCCAGACAGCTATCTCTAGTAGTTCGTTTAAACAGCCTAATCCAAGCCAAAACCACTGATCTAACACAGGTGTACAAATAGACAGTAAATTAATACTGACACTAATACCGAGTTACCGACGCCTTTGTCTGCCTCAGCAGCGCTACAGTTGGACGTCGCGGAGACGGGGCACCGTGAGTCATTTTTTAAAATATTTTTTTGAAATTATAATTGTGGGTCTGCTTTTTAAAAAAATATAAAATAGAACAACTAAATTTAAAATTTTGTAAAATTTAAAATAGAACAGGGAAATACGCTTGAATGTTAACAGGGATATTTTTGTTGTTTTCGAAAAGGCGCAACTAAATTTAAAATTTTGTAAAAACAATAAAAAAATCACCATGAGTCGCACGAACAGAGGCCCGCCCGGTATCTCGATCCACGGCCGCAATTTGTGCGTAGTGCAGTAGCTGCTTGGCATAAAGCCATCAGCCACCGGGCCAACTGAAATTGCATTAGGCCGGCCCAGTAGAACACGTACTAAGTAGGCTATCCGGCCCAAAATGTCATCTCGTTGGATTTTCCCCTCTCGCTAAGTTTCTTTTCATGCTTCCGAAACGACGGAAGCTGACGTGACGTGCTAAAATCCACATTTCGTGTGATGTCCAGCTGATAAGCACCATCGTTTCCCATAGTCATTAGCAAAAGTTGGGCAACTAGCCCATCCAGTTACTCGATTGACGTGTAGACAAATGGCTCGATTTGTAGGCGTGTATGGAATGTACAAAGTCACAGATGCCGCACTTGTGTCTACAATTTTTATACATACACGTACTTGCATGTTCACCCAGTAAGAAAGCGTGCCCGTGCTCCAAAAGATAATTAGTTATTTTTAACAACACGTGTTATGTAAAATAGAATATATATATATATATATATATATATATATGTCGGTATAATAGTTTTTAAAAGTTTCACGGTATATATCCGTTTATATTAAGTGTAATGATTGGTTCTTTTCCATTACGTGAAAAAGTAGTTTTTAAGTTGGTCGGAGTACGGTAACGTGATATACTACATCCGTTTCGTATTATAAATTATTTTTTAATGTCAAACTTCATCTTTAATTAAATTTAAATAAAAACGGAGTAAACGATTTTTCTAACAAATGGATAAACGACTGTGATCCCCTTGGCGCCAAAACAATACCAGATAGATTAGTTTATCCAGCGCCCTGCTTTCCGAAGCAGAAACGGAGTAAACGATTTTTCTAACAAATGGATAGACGACTGCGATCCCCTTGGCACCGAAACAATAACAGATAGATTAGTTTATCAAGCGCCTTGCTTTGCCGTGTAAGCCACAGTCTAACGTCAGTTTTCTATGTGAAAGATGTCGTGCGATGTGTCGTGGTCTCCGGTCTGGTGACTCTGGTCCCATCATCTCAACACCACCAAATACCAATAGACTTACGAGCTAGTCTACGGTCAAAACCAAACGCAACTACGCAAGCTGGAATTCTCTCTGCCAGCCAACCCCCAAACAGCAGCCTGGCTAAAATCCTCCGGATTAGTATTGTTTATTAGCGTAATCTCTTTCGATATAGTGCATGATTGCCGTCGAATATTCAGCCTTAGGACGGAGAGAAATGCAGCGTTACAAAGGCGGCCGCCGCCGGCGCCGGACCACGGTTTCGTTTTCGCTGATGGGCTAGTGTTGCGTTGGTGGTAGGGGCAGGCAGTCCACGTCGGGCCGCCTCTCTCTTCCTCTTGCAAGGCTGACTGACTCTCCGTGGTTCTGCGGTCAAGGATCGCAGGCTAGTATTCGGAGGAACTTGTTACTTGTTCCTCCATTGATGAAGCATGCATCGTCGTCGTCCGTGGACAACAAACGCCTTGTTCCTCCCGCGTCAATGTCCATTTGACACGTGCGCCGCGTGACGATTTGCTTGTTTTTTTTTCGCCCTTTCGATCCTCTCCTCGTTGTTTCCCCGACGCACGAATCAGATTCGCTGTACATACGGCTCGGCAGAAATTGCGGCGTAGGAGCTCTGGATTTATCGACGGATTTCTTTTCACCCCCTGTGCCACTATGCCCCACGTAGGAGTAATTTCGTCTCTTTGCGTGCCGATGAGCCGTGCGGAATCGCTTCGCAGTCGGCACTGCCGAATCAATCTGTCCAGTTGGTGAGGCACACTCAGAACACAGCTAAAGAGAAAGAAAGGGAGAGGATACATGCGCATTCCGTCCGTGGATGGGCGGCGGTTGAGTGCGAACGAAACGGCCAGATTCCTATCATCCGTCGCTGGAACGAGGAGGCCACCTGCACTCCGCCCCCCACGCTACGCTGGGCCACACGGGCCACCCCACCACCACCCAGCCGAGTCCACACTCCACAGGGAGAGAGCCATCGGCCAGCGAGAGCCCGGTCCAAACGTCCGGGAGAGATCCATTCCGCACGGCGCCCGCCACTGCCTCCCAGAGAACGCAAAGACAAGTAGACAACGTCGACAAAAGAGGACCCTGCAAAAGAGAGGAGACGTGCGATTCCTCACGACCCCCCCTTTTCCCCCCTCGCTTTTTGTAGTTTCCTTTTAGCCGGTACAAGCAGCAGAAGCAGCGTAATACCCTGATTTTAAAAAAAGATAGTAACACCAATTGTAACTCCTAAAACTAAACATAGGGGTTAAATAATAAAAATATGTGTCCAATAGATTTTAAAAAAGATCTATATTTTTGGAAACACTAAACCAAAGCACATAGTAATAAAAAATAGTGGCTCCCGGTGCCCCAATCCGAGTCCGCGCAATTCTTTTGCTAGGCGCGCATGTTTGCGCCATCACTCCCCGCCGAGCATATTCCCTAGGGGTGGAAAGGCACCCAATGGAGCGAGGGACTGTTGGGAACCTGTGCTTACCGGAATAAGGTTAGGTCCAATTTTTGACCCATAAGTCTATCAGATTAAAACCTTATATTAAACTAGGTTTATGTTCGAGTTTCTACGGATCCTCGATCTAATAGAAGAGGGTTAAAATATAAATCCTAAAATAGTCTCCTGCCCCAGCCCTTGCCCTTGTGCCCACGCCACCTGCCCCCGCATTGCTGTGCTTGTTGGACCACGTTGCCTGTCCCTGTCGCTGCTTGAGTGCTAGACAACATCGCCTACCCCATCCCATCGGACCACGCTACCTGCCCCTGTCACCATCAGAGTGTTGGATCATGCTACCGTCCTTGCCTCCGATTCTGTCAGATCTGCCCGCAGCGCCTCCGTTGCTGCCTGATCTAAGTTGCTCGGGCACCGCCGATCGCCCTCTAGCCGCCTCCGACTACCCCTGCCACCGGCCTAGCCACCCATTACCACCCACTTGCCGCAAGCCATCGGGTTTGTGGGGATCCGGTGGGTCCGGTTTTGGGTCAAAATTTCAACCCACGGGGCCATATGGGTCAGATCTAATTGGAGACGAGTTATGGTTTAGTATTAGTCAATCCGAACTTGACCTAACCCGTTACCACCCCTACATCCCCCTCACCGCTTAGCGCATCTTCCTTTATTGACCGGCCATGGCACCTCCTCCACTCTGCTGGCCGTAGCGGCTCCTATCGATGTCGGTTGCGTGCACCTCCCCTTTGTGCTAGCATCACCTCCTCTCCGCCGACCACCACCAATAGTATAAAAAATCAAATCAATGGTGGAACCAGTTAGACCGCCGGTTCATCGATTCACTGATTTGATACCGATTCATCGGTTCACTGATCTGTCTGTCGATCTTTTGTGTATTATTATTTTATTTTGTTTTATATTGTTTTAATACAAAATGATAAAAGCTGCTAAAAATATGTTGAATTAGATGTTAAAAATATTTATCATCTTACTTTTAAGTTCATAGGAGAAAAAAATAAAAAAAAGGTAAAAACGAGTTAGGTAGGACCGTACGACTGCCAAGAGGTGGTGGCATAGTTTAAAATACCAGACTGAATAGATGGTTGATCGAAAAAACCGAAACCGAATACTAAGTTAGTTCGGTTTCACTAAAAGACTGGACATGTAATTGAATAGGTAGAAACTAGGTGAATCGACAGATTTTTTGTTGAACCAACGAACCAGCGCTAATTTTAAATAACCCATCAGTTCAATGTTAAAAAACAACTGATTTATCGGTTCAATTCGATCGTTTAACGAAACCGGACAAGCTCAGTGTCAGTTCCGGTTTTTTCGAACTGTCGTATGCCATCAATTTTAGCAGGCGTACAATCCTACATAACCCGTTTTTTAATTTTAAAGTTTTCTGCGATCCAATTTTAGCGAAACTGTATGTGGTGAGAGAATATCTAGTTGACCGAACCAATCCCTCGAGGCCTCGACCCTCCGCAACCGGTCAATTCATCAACATGGATCATATCCGGGCGGCCTCTCGCATTCGCCAATTCCATCTTCTTCTAATCTCGTCTCCTCTCTCTGTCGTGCGTTCTCCTCTTCTAGTATGCGTCCATGAAATTGCTAAACTAGTGTATTGACCATGAGTCGACGAGGCCATGTGGTTTTGTTTAGAGCCCAGTCTCTCTCCTCTTCTGTTTCCATCATCATCCCCACGGCCACCAACCCTCTTCGATTATTCAGAGCATCCAATTAGTCTCGGCGACCTGACCTGACCTGCTCGGAGAATTGCTTTCGTTTATATGTACTCGTCGTGGTTAGATATGCTTCCGAGAAGCGAAGCGAGGTAGGAGAGGAGAATTAGTCGAATTTGGGGGTACTTAGCCGTGGACGACGAGGTGTTTTCTTCAGGTTTGGTTGGATGGAGAGGTGGAGCAGAGGGGTGTCATGCCGGGCGGCCATCCGCGGCATCGTCGTCCTGCTCAGCGCCACCGCCTTCTCCTGCTCCCTCGCCGCCGAATTCCGCAAAGTCAAGGTCAGGCCCTGCTCTTGCGTACACACTCTCCGGCGCCGGCATCGTGCGTCGTGTCCGGTGGGTTACAGCCCCGGGGGGAGCGGATCGATCTCACTCGCTGGATCTGGATCATGTGCACAGGAGAAGGATATGAAGCTCGACGGCAGCCTCTGCTCCCTGCCCAAGAGCTGCGCCTTCGAATTGGGCGTCGCGGCCATCGCCTTCCTCTCCGTGGCGCAGCTCGTGGGCACCACGGCGGCGGCGACCACCATGTGCGCCACATCGAAGCACAGCAAGTCGCCCATCACCAAACGTCACGCGACGTCCGTCGCCCTCCTGGTCCTCTCATGGTATGCCCTATAATAACTAATGCATGCCCTCCTATGTCGAATGCTTCTGTTGTGCGAGTGGTGGACTGAATCAACCATGGCGGCGCCGGTTGTGCAGGGTGACCTTCGCGCTGGCCGTCGTCCTACTGGCGACCGCGGCGAGCATGAACCACGGGCAGCGCTACGGCCGTGGGTGGATGGACGGCGACTGCTACGTCGCCAGGAATGGCGTGTTCGGCGGGGCCGCCGCGCTGGTCGTCGTCACGGCGCTCCTCATCCTTGTCCTCACCTCTGCCGCCAAATCGTCGTCGGCGGCGGCGGCAGAGTCCTCGTGCGCCACCGCAGCCGCCTGCCCAGCCACGACGACAATTCGTCCCGACGCCGAGCAGCCGGGCGGGAGATCCAGCCAATGATCCGCCGGCCGGACCGGACACGAGGACAACGGGGCGGACCAACCAGAGGAGGGCAGCCGGTACGTCGCGCTGTTTATCCCGTAAAGGCCAAGCCGCATGGGGGGCATCTCCGTAGGCTGGCAGAGGCCAACAAACGGTCGGAGCCGGGTTGGGATGATGATGGGAGGGGGCGGGTATACTGGTAGGTGGGTTAGATATTTAGCTGGGACAGACAATGGTACATAACATTGCTGACAAATTTGCAAATTGTAAATGACACGAAATTAAAATATCCATACATAAATTATATAGTTTTACTGCTCCTGATTTGATATATAGGTGTTTTATACTTACGCACAAAAATTAAAAAAATTAATCAGAATACTTTGTTGCCCTCTTATTTATTGTTCTTTAAATTAAAAATGGGATTTGTTTATTCGTGAGAGATATGGACATACACAAAGCAAATATGAAAAGTGTCGGAAATATGATTCCGGGTTACCTCTCGAGTGGATTATAATGCCTGAGTGAAGAAAGTGTCAACAGAGACAGCATTAAAAGACGACCAGTCAACAGTCAACATTATCCAGCCAGCTAGCGGTCGGGGATCGAAAAACTACCCGAGTCTAGCACTCGAGAGGCCTTCCCAACTGCGGGCACTCGGACGGCCGCCATCAAGAATCAGGCCGCCCATTAAACTCAACGATGCATAATTGTATAATTAATACGGCTGTTATCGTTGGGAGTTATCACCCATGAACTGACCGTTTATATTCATAATTGGTCATTAGTGGGGCACATTAACTGCAAATTATAATCCCTGACCCCTCTCATATAAAGGGACCAGGGGGAGACTGATATAGGGGGACACGGAAAAAGAGGTCTGAAGGACTTGATATATACACTTAAGGCCGTTTTCAGCCCTTAAGCTTATACTACACACACAGGAGTAGAGTTATTATCCTCCGGGAGGCCCGAACCTGTCTAAAAAAACATCCTTTGTCTCACAACTTGAGATAACCATCGAGATTCATCCATAGTACTCCCCAAAACCTAACCAAATCCTTATCGCGGGTACCCCCGTGGCAAGCTGTGTTCGTACACAACGACAGCTGGCACGCCAGGTAGGGAAGGAGTCTGTATTTTTTCTGACTGACTCGATGGCAATTGTTTGCAAGGTCGATACTCAGGTTCCTGTTGGATCTATGATTACTATCGGAAGCTTGACCTTTGTTGGTGATTCCATGCGCCAACTTGTTCTGACCACCTCCACCCAGAAGAGGGCAAAGGCTCCGGCCCCCTGGGCATTCGAGCATTCAGCTCCGCCCAGGGTTCTCCAATTGGCTCCCTAGGTGTCAGAGCGACCAGCTCCGCCCAGGGTCCGCCTACAAATCGCCATTGACTCACCTGCTGACTTCGTCATCTTCACCAATTCAGGAGGACGCGTAGTCCAACGGCGCCAATTCACCAGAGTTGCTTCAACGCGGCCATACCAGCAAGCCGTGCCAGTTAAGCCGGCATCCTCTCTAAACGTCATCATGATGATGATGGGAATTGTTTCTGATGACGAGCTCTCCGACGCCGCTGAGTCTAGCACTCATCGGCGTGATCGCCACAGGCAGTATGCCGCCCGATCTGCTCGCCGCTCGAGGGCCCATGCGGCCGCCGAGACCTCGCGGCAGAGCGCACAAGATGCCTTCACGGTGGACTTTGAAGGTCATGCCGTGCACCGCACGCCGACCGCAAATCTGGTCGCTATCGAGAGGACGCTAGCTGCTCTTCCCGATACACTCGAGCTCCAAAGGGCTCGGGCCATGACTCAGGCCGCCGCTGCTCAAATTGTTGACACAGCACCACTTGTGAAGTCACGGTCTCCGGGCCGTAACTCATCTCCTTGGCCGTCCCGACAGCCGACACGCTCACGTACAAGTGAGCGTCGCGGGAGCTCTTATTCGGGTGATGCTCGAGAATTCATCAATCAAGAGCGCGATGCGCGCAACGTCATATCTCGCCACCGCGGTGAACGCGAGCGCAGCGAGCTCCGTCGTCGAGATCAATTTGACCGGAGTATGGCACGCCGGGGGTTAGCCGGCCCGACACCGACATATCACGCCATGACGGCTTCCCAGCCTTCTCCGAGCGTTTTCATCGGGTAGTATGGCCGCGCAACTTCTGCCCGACGGGAGTTGTGCCATACGACGGCAAGACAGATCCCTTCCAATGGTTGCAGCTATATTGCACGGCCATTCGTACAGCTGAAGGGGACCAAGATGTCATGGCTAACTACCTCCCCGTCATGCTATCCTCAGTCACCATCAGTTGGTTGGCCAGGCTCCCAAAGAACTCTATTAACTCTTGGGGGAAGTTGTGTGATGCTTTTATCATCAACTATCAAGGAACCCGGCAAAGGCCGGCCTCACGGTATGACCTGCACCGGATACGCTAAAAAGATAGTGAGTCCCTCAGGGACTACATTCGTCGCTTCTCCAAACGTCGAAACACTATCGCTAGCATCTCTGACGTAGACGTCATGTCCATCTTTCAAGATGGTCTGTGAAAGCCATTAAAGTTGTTTCGTCATCTGGTCATGAATGAGCCGACTGATCCTGGTGACATGATCACCGTCGCCGAGCAGTTCGCCAACGCCAAAAATGCTGAACGGGAGCAGATGCACCCGAGTACTCAAGAATACGGTAAGGACAAGAAGAAAAAGAAGGATGGTCGCCGCTCACCCCGACGTGACGATCGTGATAAGCCCGAGTCCTCTTCTCAACGCGAGAACAAGAAAAGGAAGGGCAAGGAAGTCATGGTCATCGAGAAAAACACAAGACCCCAGGGTCGAAAGAACTCGGCATTGCAGGAGGTATTACATAAACCCTATATTATTCATCCTAACAGCAACCACACCACCCGCTGGTGTTATCAGTTGTAGAATCAAATGGTGAAAGAGGTGGAAGAAAATCCCCGACAAGACAAGCATCGTCGGGATGACAAGAAAAAGAGATCCAAAGAGGATGACAAAGACGCTGAGGCATCTCCGGCGCAAAATGATTTTCAGGAACCCACTCGGACGGTTTCCATGATATTCGGTGGAGCTATCGCCGCCGAGTCCAAACGCCAGCAGAAGCTGCTAGCTCACCGTGTCAACGCCATCAGCACCATGGCGACTGAACGCTTGCAGTGATCGAAGATCCCGATCACCTTCAGCCGAACTGATCAGTGGACGGACGTCCCCAAGCCGGGACAATTCCCACTGGTCGTCGACCCAGTCATCCTTAAGGTGCGCCTTAAGAGGGTGCTGATTGACGGTGGCGGCGGGCTCGATGTCCTGTTTAAAGGGACGCTTGCTGCACTCGGCATCGACGAGTCCACGCTCCAGAAGACGGACACAACTTTCTACGGGCTTGTCCTGGGCAAGGCGTCCATTCCACTCGGCATGCTCACCCTGCCAGTGACGTTTGGCACTTGGGACAACTACAAGACCAAGCACATCAAGTTCTACGTCATTGACTTCGAGATTGCCTACCATACTGTGCTTGGGCGGCCGTCTCTCGCCAAATTCATGGTGGTACCCCATTATGCTTACCTGGTCCTCAAAATTACAGGACCGGGTGGAGGCTTTTCAATAAAGGGGGATGTTGCCACCTCGCATGCATGCGAGCAAGACAGCCTCGCGTTGGGTGAGGCCACGGACATCTCTGTCCGAATGAAAGAGACTGTTCAGGTGGCCAAGACGACGCCGACCACAAGCATGGAGATCCTGATTGCCATGCCATCGACATCAAGCTTGGGGCCCTCGCCGGCTGAGTACAAAAGTATTCAGCTCTCAGACGTCGACCCCTTCAAGACAGCGCTGATCGGGACAACGCTTGATCCTAAATAGGAAAGCGCGCTCGTCAGCTTCCTCCATGTCAACATTGACATATTCGCCTGGCAACCTTTCGACATGCCAGGAGTACCGCGGGAGCTGATCGAGCATGAACTCCATGTCTTTCCGACCGCCAAGCCGGTCAAGCAAAAGATGCGCCGATTCGCCTAGGAGCATAAAGAAGCCATCAGAGAAGAAGTTACCCGCCTACTAGCGGCAGGGTTCATCAAAGAGATGTATCATCCTGACTGGGTAGCTAACCCAGTCCTTGTAAAAAAGAAGATTGGGAAATGGAGAATGTGCATTGACTATACTGATCTCAACAAAAGATGCCCTAAAGACCCTTTCCCGCTGCCGCGCATCGACCAAGTAGTTGATTCAACGGCCGGTAGCTACCTTCTCTACTTCCTGGATTGCTATTCAGGATATCATCAGATCAGCCTGAGGGAAGAAGATCAAGATAATACATCATTCATTACCCCATTTAGTGCATATTGCTACACATCAATGCCTTTTGGACTGAAGAATACGAGGGCTACATACCAGCGAGCTATTTAGCGCTGCCTTGCTGATCAGATTGGTCGTAATGTAGAAGCTTATGTGAATGATATCGTCATCAAATCCAGAAGGCCAGAAGATTTAATTCCCGATCTCCAAGAAACTGTGGACAACCTCCAAAAATTCCGATGGAGGCTCAACCCGGACAAGTGTGTATTCGGGGTGCCGACTGGGAAACTGCTCGGATTTATCGTCAGCAGTCGAGGAATTGAATCCAATCCAGAGAAAATTTCTGTAATATTGAACATGGCGAAGCCCAGTAGCGTCAAGCACATTCAGCGCCTTACCGGCTGTATAACATCACTTGGGCGATTCATCTCCCGACTTGACAAGCGTGGGATGTCTTTCTTCAAGTTGCTGAAAAAAGAAGGTGATTTCATATGGACGCTGGAGGCTGACCAGGCATTCGCCGACCTCAAGAAGTTCCTTTCTTCTCCGCCAGTCCTGGTCGCGCCAACCTCTGGTGAGGCGCTGCTCCTCTATATCACCGCCACGACCCACGTGGTCAGCACCGCGATGGTCGTCGAGCGCCCGAAGGAAGGGCATGCCTATCCAGTTCAAAGGCCAGTATATTTTATATCTGAGGTACTTGAGCCATCCAAAGTCTGATACCCTCAGGTTCAAAAGATCATGTACGTCATCCTCATCACCGCTCAGAAGCTCAAGCATTACTTTCAGGTTTACCCAGTGGAGGTTATCACTGAGTTTCCACTCGGTGACATTCTTCGGAACAGGGACGCGACTGGTCGGATTGTGAAGTGGGCCATCGAGTTAGGTGAATATACCCTCGATTTCAAGGCTCGTATAACCATCAAGTCCCAAGCTCTCGCCGACTTTGTTGCCGAGTGGACCAAAATCCAACTCTCGCCGATTGCTGAATTTCAAGAGCACTGGGTCATGTGTTTTGATGGCTCACTCAGCATTGATGGAGCAGGAGCAAGAATTCTTCTTATATCCCCTCAAGGTGAAAGGTTAAAATATGCTTTTCAGCTATTATTCATGGCGTCTAACAATGCAGCCGAGTATGAAGCTCTTCTTAATGGTCTGCGAATCATCATTTCCCTTGGGATTCAAAGATTGATGGTATTTAGAGATTCTAAGTTAATTATCAGTCAAGTCAATAAAGATTGGTCCTGCACCAATGAGAAGATTGATGCTTATTGTAAGGAGATCCACAAGCTAGAAGGCAAGTTTAGTGGTCTCGAGTTCCATCATATCCCAAGGGACGAGAACTCGGCTACTGATTTCTTGGCCAAGATAGGCTCATCAAGAGCCCCTATGCCAAGCGGTGTTTTTCTTCAAGAGCTCCCGAAGCCATCGATCCAAGTTAAATAAGTTCAACTTCCAGAGGTCGAGCAAGCTCCATCCGTATTGGTCATTACCGATAATGAAGAAGACTGGCGACAACCTATTATTGATTTCATCCTCACTGCCAAAGCTCCCGAAGGTAAAGATGCAGCGATTCGCCTTTCCAGAAGGAGCAAATAGTATGTTGTAGTGGGATCAGAGTTATACAAAAGAGCTGCTTCAACTCGAGTGCTGATAAAGTGTGTCAGCCGATTAGAAGGGTCAGAAATCCTAAAAGAGATACACTCGGACAAGCACAGCCAAGAAAGCCGCAGAGTTCATTCAAGGCATAGTCTACCGATATGGAGTCCCTCATCAGATTATTACAGATCTTGGGACCCAATTTACCGGCAACAATTTTTGGGAATTCTGCGAAGATTGGTGTATTGAAGTCAAATATGCTTCGATTGCACACCCGAGAGCAAATGGACAAGTCGAACGAGCCAATGGCATGATACTCTAAGGATTAAAAGCCAGAATTTTTGATCTCCTCAACAAATACGGCAGTCGGTGGATGAAAGATTACCAGCTGTTCTTTGGGGCCTTCGCACTCAGTCTAGCTGAGCCACTGGTAGGACTCATTTCTTCCTCGTTTACGGATCGAAGGCCATTTTGCCGGTGGACATGCTGCACGACTCCCCCAAGATTCGGCATTATGAAGAAGGTGTAGCCGAGCAGACAAGAGAAGAGAATATTGACAGTCTCGAAGAAGCTCGTTTGGCTGTAGCTATTCAATCTGATCGGTATCAGCAAGGTCTACACCGGTATCATGACCGCAATGTGCGTGGACGGTCCTTTCAAGTTGGAGATTTGGTCCTTCGCCGAGTATAATCTACAGTCGGCGCCCACAAGTTATCAGCTCCATGGGAAGGTTCATACATAATCTCGGAAGTCACCCGACCAGTCTCTTATCGCTTGATGCGTGAAGACGATCAAAGGGTCGCAAATTCCTAGAATATTGAACATCTTCGACACTTTTATCCTTAACATGATAAGCTAAGTTCTTATTTTGGATTAATAAAGATGTTCGATTTTTTTCGATCTTGTCATATTTTATTTTCTGCTCGACCCTGAGTGCACGCATTATTATCACTTTAACTCAAAGCCTACGATCCACTCTAGCTTGGTTAAGTTATTGTTGATCTTTTTGCTCACTCAGGGTCTCGGTTTTTTCTCCTATTGCTTCCCTGATCAGTCTTAAGTGTTATTTCCGACTACATGTGACACCAATGGTTCCAAACAGCGTGCATGTGGCTCAAGTTTCCCTACGCTATGGACCTAGACTATAACAAACAGTTAGAAATGCACAACCAGTAGTCGGGCATAGGACACACTAATAAAGAAGAAACATTGCTTCATTACTTAAAAAGTATTTGTACAATTGCTTTCTTCTATAATATCTTTTCTTCTATTCGGCAGGTTCAGCTGGATACGTCTCCACATCTTCGACAAGGACGTTGGTCGTCTCCTCCACTTCAGAGTAGATACGCTCTACGTCGGACTCCTCTACATTCGCCGGCCACCCCTGTCAGATGTAGTCCATGCGCGCTGTCGGGTACAGTGTTTAGACAATCCCAAGTGCGTGTGCGGCCGCCGTCCGCACAAAGTCCCGGGCTTGCTCCTGCAGACGTGTCGCCGACCCTTAGAGACGTTCCACAAAATGTTCGACCGCCCACTCGGCGCTGGCCGGCTTGCCATCGATCATCTTGATAAGCGTCTCAGCCCTAGCCCGATAATGGTCAAGTTGCACCAGAGTATTGCTCAGACGCAACTCTAGGTCGGCGAACTGGACATTCACTCGTCGATGAAGTTCTGCTAACATAACAAAGTTTCAGAAAAAATTTTATTAAGCAGGGTAAATGAAAAGGCAAGTCGACGGAGCGTACTTTTGTACTTACCGACAGTCTTATCAGCCCTCTCCTCAGTCACCTTGATCTTCTTTTGGAGATCGGCGGACGCAGCTTCGGCCTTCTCCGCCCTCGCCTTGGCTTCATCCCGCTCGGCCAAAGCCACTTCAACAGAAGTGACCGAGTGGTCCGCCATCATGGTGGCAGTCTCCAACCGCTCT
>KE372820.1:19805-37898 GCA_000418225.1 Zizania latifolia | reverse complement strand
CGACGGCACCTTAGGGGCTTCGTCGTCGTCTTCTTCGAATTCTTGGCCGGGGGAGGGCAAATGTCTTTGCCTTTCCTCTTTGCGCCAGTCGGCCCGGCGTGTGGGTCAATGTCCTTCTGCCCGACCGCCCGAGGCTGCTCGGGCAGCGACGGCAGGGAGCAGAACACCTCTCGGCCCTACAAATATTTAAACAAGTCAGGCATCCGGCAGGTGATATTATCAAAAAACAACAAAGCATCCTTACCGGCGGTTGGGGGACGCTGAGCTTGAAGGCTTGTGGAGCGGCGTCGGGGTTAAGTGAAAGCCGACCAGAGAAGATCAGCTTCACCCTCCTCTTCATCTCATCCGAGCCCAGCGACTCGGGTGTCTCCCGGGTAAGGTCGCTCCTGCCCGAGTATTCGTACGCCGGATGAGTCCGGAGCTTGAACGGCTGGACTCACCGGGACACAAAATTGAGCGCCACATGGATGCCCGACAGCCCCACTCCTCGGAGCTTCCCAATCATCTGGATGAGTTCGTCCACCTGACCCTGCTCCTCCGGCTGGCAGCGGTCGGTCCAGGTGAGTGCCGGCATCGGCACTCGGTCGATCTTCGGTGAAAGGGCCGGCTCGTGGTTCGCGACGTAGAACCACCCCGAGTGCCAGCCCTTGTTGGAGGTCGGGAGCAGCATTGGGAAGTAGTCGCTCGCCTTCCGTTCTCGCAGCTACAGCCCACAGCCGCCGACTACCTTCTTGCCCAAACTCCTCAAATAAAAGAAGTGGCGAAAAAGATTAAAGTGTGGATCGACGCCCGGATATGCCTCACAAAGATGAACAAAAATGGCAAGGTGCAAAATAGAGTTGGGATTGAGATTACAAAGGGAAATGTCATAGTGGTGGAGAACACCATGGAGGAAAGGATGGGCCGGCAAACTGAACCCACGAGGAAAAAAGGTGTCGAACACCACAAGCTCACAAGTATGAGGGGTCGGGAACGCCTCACCGCTCGCAGAGCGCCACGCCGACAGTGCGTACGGTGGGAGGTCGCCGTTCTTCTCCAACAGCACAACCACCTGCTTCGCCGCCTTCGAAGTCTTAAACTCCGCCGATCGGTCAACCTCAATGTGGGGGTCGAGAGCCGCCATGGGGATCGAGAGAGGAGGAGCTACAGGTCAGCCGGTGAAGAGTCGCCTTGCCTTGCGGTAGCACACTACGCACCGATAATGGTGGTTAGTATTGCGGGGCGCCAGCGAGTAAGGGCTCAAGGAAAAAGATGAAGGCTAAAGCTTGAAGTGTGCAGAAGGACAAAAGTGTTCTCGAATGGACTACTTATAAGTCACTTTGCGACGGTTCAGGCTCCCACAACGCCGTGATTGCCTCGGGACGCGCCTCGAAGCAATCTTCGGCATTATTTTCGCCGGTCAACATATTTTCAACAGATCCCTCTAACCGTTGATTGCAGATCTGGCGATTGTCAACAAGAAGCAAATCGACGCTTGCAGTTTTTAATTAAACTCGCGTCCGCAGGATGGCCTCGGTGCTCGCGCAGATCCCATCGAAACTATCAATCCTGACAAGACGCCAGTCTGTGTCGGCAGATGCCTTTTTGCCATGGGGCCCACAAGCACTCCATTGCGCTGGACTACTCCAACTGACAACTTTTCGTCAAAAACCACTTGATGGCCTATCTGTCCCTATACTCAAGCCGGTTTCGTCGGACGCCAATACACTGGATATACGGAATTAAAATCCCTACCTCCACGGACGCCAACCGCTCAAAAATTCAAACGTCTTTTAAGCACTTTTTCGCCAGAGGTTGCTTTAAAAAAGCAACCTCATTTACTCCACCTCAATATCTGATCCTGAAGCTTATTTTATTCAAGAAACTCTAGGCTCGGGGGCTGCATTCGGCAGGTGCACCTGAGCGGCGCACTTACCGAGAGAAATTCACCAAAAAAATGAGCTCTAAAGCCCTTTTCGACTACTCGATTTTATCTGCGTGCCGCAAAGTGCTCTGGGGCTGCTGTCAGGAATATGATCCCGGGTTACCTCCCGAGTGGATTTATAATGTCTGAGTAGAGGAAGGGTCAACAGAGACAGCATTAAAAGACGACCAGTCAACAGTCAACATTATCCAGCTAGCTAGCGGTCGGGGATCGGAAAACTCCCCAAGTCCAGCACTCGGGAGGCCTTCCCGACTGCGGGCACTCGGACGGCCACCATCAAGAATCAGGCCGCCCATTAAACTCCACGATGCATAATTGTATAATTAATATGGCTGTTATCGTTGTGAGTTATCACCCATGAACTGATCGTTTATATTCATAATTGGTCATTAGTGTGGCACATTAACTGTAAATTATAACCCTGGCCTCTCTCATATAAAGGGACCAGGGGGAACCTGATGTAGGGGGACACGGAAAAAGAGGTCTGAAGGACTTGATATATACACTTAAGGCCATTTTCAGCCCTTAAGCTTATACTACACACATAGGAGTAGTGTTATTATCCTTCGGGAGGCCCGAACATTTCTAAAAAACATTCCCTGTCTCACAACTTGAGATAACCATCGAGATTCATCCACAGTACTCCCCAAAACCTAACCAAATCTTTACCGCGGGCACCCCCATGGTAAGCTGTTGTTCGTACACAATGACAAAATTTGACAAGTCTAAAAGACTAAAATGAATTATGTTTGAAAAGAATTAAGAAGTAATAAGAGTGAGCAAGTTTTTTACATGTTGATGTGTCAGCTTTTCGTGTTGGCTTCTTGTATTTTACATGTCTGGCATGTTCTCTTGGTTAGAAACTCATTTCACCATGTTCCCTTGTGCTGGCAAAGGTTGGCTCTGTACTGTATATAGTGTGTAACTGTGTAATAGACAGTGTGATGAGAATGTATAAGAGCATTCTTTTCTGCTCTGCAGACTGTATTACTGTAAGTCTTCTTTTTTTCAAACAAGTTTGTCCGAAGACAAAAACAACACAGACAGTGAGGACTCTTTTTTTCAAACAAGTTTGTCCGAAGACAAAAACAACACAAACAGTGAGGACATGCACGCTCGCTCCTAGGCAAGGGAGATGTTAGGAAATTCTTCTCAGTTTATGTCTTTTCAGAGGACAATATCCGGTTTTTGGAACTAACATGGAAATTGCCGAGTCAGGATGAGAGCCGCCGCTGGTCCAACGATTAGGAAACCGAAATCTCAAAGACTACGGTAACTGAGTTCGGTTGTAGACACGTCTATTTTTTAGAGATTTTTGTCCATAAATAGAGATGTCCTCTTCTCATTTGTATATAGTTGAATCTGAGCAATAAAGAGTTTGGATTTTTTCCTGTATACTGTGTCAATTATTCTTTGTCTCGAAGCTCTGGATTACACACGGTAGCAGAGTTCCTCAACACGTTATCAGCACGAAGCTCTACCGTGGAGGAATTGATCTACAGCAACGATCTACCGGCATAACAAGTATGTATACAATTGAATTTATCTCTGAATAGATTAATTTTATAGATTAGATCTAATTTACCGCATGGACGAGACATGACGGCACACTATTTAGCATGGTTCTGATAGGCCAGCCGCCCTGAACAGCGTTGTGACAGCAGTCGTCGGTCACGCCACCCCACCGTCGCTGGTTGCGCCCTGCACAGCGCATCGGATCGCCGCCTGTATGCTGTCGATGACCGTCGAATTGCCAACCGAACGCAGTCGCCACCGGATCACTGTTGGCCACAGCATGCTGCCCACCGCCGCTGCATGGCATGATGCAGCCTAGCTGCCACATGCCGCCGCCCCTGCATGGTGCGGCGGTAGCCAGACTGTCGTGGTCGTTTCATAGATCTGCCGGCTTACCCGCTTTGAACGGCGCCGTGCTGCACGTCGGTTCGCTGTCGCCGGTACAGCCGCCCCGCATGGCTAGACTGCCGCATCTCGATCGAAACGCGTGACCGCACGTGCACAGGCAACGCGTTTGGTGGAAGCTTCACAAGCCGTACCAAGCGACGTAGGCTGACACCGCCCCGCACCGTGGCTCGTCGCCCGCTGGGCAACGCCCGAACGCACCGTGCTACGGCTACCGCACGCACGCGACGTCGCCTGAACGCGGCCAGCACACGTCGCCCACGTGATGTAGCTACCGGTGTACGCTGCTAAGCACGCAGTCACCGCCTGCACGCGGGACTGTCGCTCGTCCGCGCTTCCCGTGCACACCGCACGCCCACGTCTGTGCGGGCGGCCGCTCCCCGTGCCGCCCGGCGCGCCGCCTGGCCCGCACGCCGCTCGGAGACCATCTCGCGCCCCACGCCCCGTTAGCGTCACCGTCCGCTCGCGAGGCCCGCCCGCGCCGCGCGCCGCACTGCCTTGAAGCCACCGCTGCAGCGCACGCCAATCGACTGCGTCGCAACACGAGCCCGTCGCCTGGAAAGCAGCCGCCGCCACCCACTATAGCTGGCGACCAGGGTTTCCTAGCCGCTGCTAGCTACTCACCCCTGCTGCATGGGCCTTATGGGCCGACCGGCCAGAGAAGGAAAGAAACAAGAAAAGAAGAAGAAAAGAAGAAAAAGAAAAAGAAAAAGAAAAAAGAAAAAATGTATTTTTTGTATTTTACTCCTTTAATTTCTGAATTTTGCGCAGAAGTATGAATTTTGCGTAGAGGCCCCTGGATTTCTGAAAAACCACGCAAAAACTATGAATTTTGCGTATGGGCCCTCGGATTCGCTGAAAATTCTGGAAATACCATTTTCTTGCATAAAAGGACATCCGGAATCTGAATTTCACATCCGTTTTTCCTTTTCAGCAATATTTTCTATGTTTATTTACTGTTTACTATTTTTATTGTCTTTAATTGCCTGTATGTATTTAATTATCAGTATTTTTTTTCAGTAAATATAGAATTACATAGAAAAATACTAAAAAATTACAGTAATTTTATTCATGTCTCTATTTAGCAATGTGATGCAATTTTACTAGAAGTAACATGCGCATCATAGATGACTTGCATCGTGATCAAGCAGTTCGCTTATCAAGGTGCAGATGTCCACAACCATCTCACCTAGGCATCAGATGTCTGGATCATACTTTAATCCAAGAAGCTTCGCAACACCGTAGACCATAGGACAATAATGCATCTGTCCCATGCCGAGTGAAAAATTTTCTCTGACATATCTCTCTCCACTTTGAAGGATGAGTGTATGGTCACGATGAATTAGAGAGTACTATAAGATAGTCTGAATGATCGTTTCGAGCGCCTTAAGTATACCATCAAGTTTCTAGTAGAGCAAGAATGGATTCGACTCCGACTCTTTCTAAATATGTTTGAGAGTTTAACTCCACGTTGCGTCGAATCTGCATGCTTCTGAATGTCTGCTAGAAAGAGATTTCAGATTAAGGAGAAATTGAAAAGACTCTCTCCACTTTCCACCCAAACGCGATAGAATCCGCACGCAACTACCGTCAATCAAAATACATGAAGTATTCTGAATTCATTGACATGTTGTAGCTCGACGATGTTCAGGATGAACTTCTAAAGAAGAACTTCGTTTCGTAGCCACAATAAAAGTGCAATAGCCTTGAAGCTAATGACGTTTCTTTAAAAGTTACGCAAAGCCCATCATAAGAAATGGGATAGGGATGAAAGAAAAGTGGTGGCATATGAAGTGAAGCGCCTAGTGATGAGAATGGCAAAGACAATGAAGAAGAATGTTAAGCTATATGGTTCTAGAATTTACAAAGGCACCGAAACACATTATGGAGAAATACTAGAAGTAACAACTTGAGATACACCTCACCATCGCAGTGAGTAGGACAACCTCATGATTGAGACTGTACATCTCTCATGATAGGTGACAATGTCCGTGAAATCTCGGTTGACTTTCTCATGATGTCAATAGAAATCTACCAATGCCCTCATAAGTGAAAAACAGCTACCAAAAAAGAAGTGGCTAGTATTATTGCATGCTCTATCTAGAATTAGAGTTTTTATGTCATCTGAATGTAGCTAAATATTATATGATTGAATGATTATAACTTTAGAAGAGCGAATTGAATGAAAGATTAAAAGTTCTTGAAGAGCAAATATCTTTCACTGTAATGAATTATTTTCAGTATATCGTAGCATGTTTAAGGTATCTATTATTCTATTGCTACTTTCTCGCGCATGAATAAATTGACTTAGACTAGAATCTTGTGTAGCGCTCAAATAAAAAATAATAAATCAATTATGACTTGCAGATCCATAAATATAACTTTGAGAAAAAATATTTCTAGATGAACGAGAACTAGAAATATTATGACTGTTAGTAGAAGCAACAAATGCATTTTATAGACTCTAGAAGAGCCATGGTCATATTACTTGTGGGATAACTTTGCACAGTAATGAAGCATCGTTGTATTTTAAACCCACTTAAAATTTCTTAAAGATTTGCAGAAATTAAAGAAATTATACTAGAAGTATACATTCTTTCATATTTGGGTTATACTATAAATACACTTGAAGTATATGTTACTTTAAGACTTTATTTCTCCCATTTTGTATTATGCATTATGTTAATTTTGGTTTTTGAATTGTGAGAAAAATAAATTGATAACTTATATGGTTATAGCTTAAAAGTAAAATAATTTCCTAAATCATGAAGATTAGTGTGTCCACATATACCGCTAGGAAATTAATCACTAAGCCAATGTGAAATCATTCCTAGACTGTATTTCGAGAATGTTTTGGTTTTATTGAACCCCTGTATGGGCTATTATGATACTGCTTGAAGCTCGTAAATCTTTATAATAGACACATACATGTCTATTATCTTCTTGACCATCATGTCTTGATCATCAAAGGTAGTCCACTTAAATGAACAATGCTAAATAATAGCGCTTGATGACTAATACATTGACATGAGAGACAAAGTAGTGCACTAAGTATCATTTGTCCACCTGAATGTACTAAGTATAAGGAATAAAGAATTAGAAAATTTTCTATACCATTATTGCAGAGTTATAATTTATCCATCATGAATAGGACAATCAGTTCTAAATGCGGCGGATCTTAAACATAATTCAAACTATTGGCATACAACATCTACTCAACAACAGTGCAACTGGTGTTGAATTTTCTACTTAAAGTATGTGCATATCCCACTACCATAGTAGATTGAAAAGGCTCTCTCCGAAAAGTCTGTAAAACTTGTGAATGAAGATTTGCATGTAGCCTTCTACTTTTATAATTTTCCGTCATTTAGGGGGAGATAATAAGTCCTTGGATGAAAAATATCGGTAAATTATGGTAGAAATGGAAGGGGTCATATACATTACCCCACACTAGTGAATGCAGTGTAAGAAGTACTAGAAGTATAGAAGTACCTAAAGTGTCCAATAACTAGAAGTTATACTGCCTAATTGTTTTTGTGATCTGAAAAACATGACTAAGTTGCATTACCTGAATGTAATGCACCGGAGAGGGTGAAATACCGAAGAAAGAAAGGTATCCCTCATCTCGTCCAGAGATCTCAAACAAAAATAATAGGACGAGAACTCTGATTCTTCATGCCCCTAAGTAGTCGGAGATGTCTAGTAAAAATAAGGCGCAGGAGCTTATTATACTTAATCATGAAAACTATTCCATAAAAAGAAGGGGAGCCAATTGAGACCTGGCAAATGGTATGAAATCTTAGAAATAGACATACCAATATGAATCTTTTCATGAAGGAAGAAACCGACGATAAGGTGCGCACCAAAATAGCCGCTGGTATACTAAAGGACCTTGCTCCTATGATGGAAATAATGGTGAGCAAGACGATGAAGCACTACAATATGTAACCCATGATGAAATAACTATAAGTTATAGAAGTTTGGGTGAATCCTGTGATATAGCAACTGTCAATTATCTGTACTTACTATTTATTATTGTCATAATCATAAATCTTTATCTTGAGCCTGTATCGCTTATTGAATGTATGAAAATGTCAGATTGAGAAGATTGTAAGAAGGCAATTACAACTGAATTGTCTGAACAAACTAGAAAAATAGTAAGAGAAAAATCATTGGCTTGTTGTAGAAAGTTTTCACTCAACTGATAGGAGTTGATTGTGAAATCTATTCCCCGATCATGGGCTAAATTACCTTTAAAAATATAATCTCAATGACAGTCAACTAGCAGTTGAATATTGAAATCAACCAGGAGTTAAAAGAATCAACATGAAGTTAAAAATCGACTTGAAGTCAAATTATGTTGAGTAATGAATTAATTGATGTTGTTATTTGCATGGGAGCTTGGATCGGATATTTGTATGAAGGTATATGAAGTACTATGTCTTGAACCAAGATAGAAAGAATAGAAATGTCTTAGTAGTATATAGTATATTTCTCTGAAAGAAATGCTATATGAATAATGAAGATCCCTGAATGGATTATGAATATGGTCCGAATACCATAATAAAATTGAGGAAGCAATCTCGTTCTTTGAATTTGTGTTTGAAACGAAACACTTGGATAGAACCAAGTTATGCATTGGCTTGTAGGCAGAGCATGCGATCAAATTATGCATTGGCTTGCAGGCAGAGCATACGACTGATGAATTTTAGTACATCAGTCCACTTACACTTAGAAAGTGTTGAAGAGATTTGACTTTGAAAAGTCATTTCCTTCCAAACCCCTATGGACAGAAGGTCATTGCAAGCAGACCACAATCCATAAAGATCTAGAGAAGAGGGAGAGAAATCTTGGGACCAGAATTCCTATACTTAAGTGTTATAGGTACGCTAATGTACCTAGCCTACTGAATTAGGCTGGACATTACGTTTGTTGTAAATCTACTCGTACGATCTAGCTATGTTTTCCTATGTGGTGGAACTGCAGTATCCTAGAAATTGTCAAAGCAAAGTTCTGCATCGACTTCGACGAACCACTCGAAAATAATAGTTTTTTATATGAAACTTCACCAGAATGTGTATGGTTTAGAAAAATGGTTCATCACATTCAGAAGTTATGAGAATTGAATCATGCTAACACCTCCACTATTATCCATGAAGATAATATAACTCGTGTTGCACAAATACAGTCAAAATATGTGAGGAGCAATTTGATGAAGCTCATAAACCTCAAGTTCTTCTATGCTCATGAATTGCATAAGACGAATAAACTAAAGATGATGTACACCAAGTCATGTGAAAATATCTTAGATTATTCACTAAGTTTAACCTAAAACATCTAGCTCTGAAGGATGTGTTCGTTAGACTTAAAGACTTGTGCATTTTAGGGGGAGAAACTTCACATAACACCGACAAGAAGAATTGAATCTTAGTCAAGCAGACTAAGTGCCCGAATTGATTTTAAAGATCATATGAAATATTTAGGTGAATTATACCCTTTTTCTCTTGAATGAGTTTTCCTAAAGTTTCTCATATTAAGGTTTTTAACGAGGCAATTCGTACAACCAAGACGTACACTGTGTACTCATTCTCATAATTTTTTTCTCTGGGGTTTTGGGGAGTTTTGATGAGGCATATGCATGTCACAAGAAGTGCCCAAGGGAGAGTGTAGGAAACCGAAATCTCGAAGATTACGATAACCGAATTCGGTTGTGGGCACATCTATTTCTTAGGGGTTTTTGCCTATAAATATAGGGGGTTCTCTCCTCATTTATATATGATTGAATCTGAGCAATAAAAAGTTTGGCTTTTCCTTTATATACTATGTTAATTATTCTTTGTCTTAAAGCTCTGGACTATACATGGTAGCAGAGTTGCTCGACAGCGGGGAGCAATGCAACGCAAAAAATAATACAAAGAACACATGACAATCTGTGCACTGGTAGAATTAGTCCCTTCCAAACGAGACCGACTGAAGCAGTGCAATATTCTCAGATCAGATGACTGATGAGCCGGAACGTGCTACAGTCGATGAGGCAGCAGCAAGCCTGAATTCTGAAAAGGCCAGAATAGCTCCTTTTTTACGAGGAAAACGGCCATCGTCTCTTTGCTCAGGGCCCGGCTCGTAACTTGATAGCCCATCTCGGATGGGCGAGCTTAACAAATCTAGACGGCCTAGTGTTTTTGATTTTTTTTGAAATAATACATTTTTTAAACAAATTTCAATTTTGGTACACGAATTTGAAAAATTGTAAATTTGGCCTTCTGTCGGCACTTGATCGGCCAATCAGTAGTTCATCTGCCGATCTAGGCTGGTTTGGCCTAGATCGGCAGATGAATCAATTATAATGTCCTGCAATATTTTTCAATCAACCCGTCTAGCTCATTTGGCAGAGCGCAAGGCTTTAAACCTTTTGGTCGTGGGTTCGAGCCCCACGGGGATGAATTTTTTTTATAAAATTTGCTAAGGATCGCTTGTGTTATGTTATAAAAAAACTACAAAATCTGCCCACCGTGGAGGTCGAACCCACGACCTTAGGTGTAAAAACCTTGCGCTCTGCTAAATGAGCTAGACGGATTGATTAAAAAATATTGCAGAACATTATAATTGGTTCATCTGCCGATCTAGGCCGGTTCGGCCTAGATCGGCAGATCATGTGCCGATTTAGCCTAGATCGACACATGGTCTGCCGATCTAGGTCGAACCGGCCTAGATCGGCAGATGAACCATCGACAGGACCTCGATCTAGGCGATCAAGTGCCGATCTAGGCCGAGATCTAGGGCCAATCGGCCTAGATCGGTACTTGAAGTGCCGACAGAAGGCTAAATTTATAATTTTTCAAATTCGTGTACCAAAATTGAAATTTATTTTAAAAAATATATTATTTCAAAAAAAAAACTCAGTGTTTTCATGGTCTGGTGCAGACCCAGGTTTTCTGAAACTCAAAGGCCCAAAGTTCAGAAACTTTGCCTTCGGGCCCACGATGGTGACGTAAACTCTCGCGGCTTGAGTTCCCTGTAACCCATCAGTATCCTTGTATCACGACGGTAAATAATCCCTTCTCCTTTTGAAAATTAGAAATGCTCGCGATTTAATTGTACGATGGTAAATGAAGTCTACCATATTTTCATAGTTTTTTCGTAAGTGGATCACGATGCCTAAACGAAAAATATTCGTACAATATCGAAAGAGGGGAGATAGAGGCGCATAAAATGGATACGTACTGGGTTCCAAGATCCAGGTCACCAACCAACACGAGAATCGAATTCAGTGAGGTTATTAAAATCAGAGAAATGTCGCACGGCTATCTACGTAAAGATCTCATGAGTTTTGCCTCCACACGTAACTCTCCTGCTGTGTGAGCTGAGCACCACGCGTACAGCCGTACAGGTAAGCTGCCCTCTTTCTAAATCAGATATGATTTACATCTATTCTTTATACTTACATAACCTTGGATGTCATGTACCACACAGCGGGAACTAATATTTTAGATGTCTAGGATGAAACTAAAAATAAAATCTTATTAAATACAAACGAACATGTTAGTAACTAAAGGCATTGATCATCGTAGTTGTTTGTTGATAATATACTACATTAGATCAAAGGAGCAAGTCTACTATAGATACAATAAACTTATCTAACTTATGGACGGCTACCGTGATAACATGGTTTAATTTCTGAAACTTAATTTACTATGCTATTGTTTTGAGGAGCAACAAGAGGAATATGTGGAAGTGATCTAAGAGAATTTAGATGAGGTTATGAGATCCAAGGCAACCGATCTCCAATTAAAATTGTACGACCTCATGTAGTATATTATAATTTTTCTTCGGTCACAATCTAATACATCAAAAACAGTATACAATTGCTATCTACAAGGAGATTCGAATATAGGTAAATTGGTATGTGTCTTTCATGAGACTACAGTTATTGATATCTCCTCGCCACTACCGACCTAAGAAAGATATGCGATGCAAAACGTCAACACCGACAAAAGCTCAGAAAAGCTCCCGGTTATCACCTTTTCTGATGATCTGTAACCGGTTTTTCGGTGCGTTTTGATATCCCAGTCCGCGACTATCACAAGGAAACACAAAAAATGCGCTGTAAAGCAGATGGAGCCATGTATCGTTCAGTGGCCGCTCGAGGAGCGAGAGTCGTAGTTCGTGATGATTGTGATCTCAGATCCGGAGGCCCCTTTACATGCCATTAATTTTGAGTTTTCCGTTGTGTTTCTGGCTGCTGCACATTGCAGCGTTTCTTTCCAAGTGAAAGCAGTTCGATCGAGCAAAGTGATCGATCGACTTGGCCATGTAAGTGCATCGATCATTTGTAAAAGGTAGAGCAGAAATTATTGACACGTTAGCTTGGATCTTTGCTTGATGACCGCATCTCCCACGAGCAATGCATGGATGCACATATCTAAAATTATGCCATCTGATGATAGCCCTGTGGTGGTCTGTGATCGGAGAAAAGTTTAACACGGACAGCTGAATGGAATATTTTCATATGGTACACGTCGAGGTTTCCGAATTAAAAGCACGCTAAAATAATGAAAGACTCGATTGCTTAACCAGGCAGAGAGAAAGCTCGTGGGGCGAAAAGGAGATCATAACTAAGATGATCTGTCACCAAAGGCCCTAGTATATGCCAGTACTGTTTGCGTTTGAGCTTTGAGACCGGCCAGCAGCTGTGTCCCAATCTAGCCAGATTGCCATTAAATAATAGTAATATTGTGATGCAAAGAGAGTAGTCCGGTCCAATCACTGCCCCCTCACGCCTTTTGGATATCATCATGGAGTAAAATACAACGTAAGGAAGCAACCAAGGAAGGAAGGACGGAAGCATAGCAGCAGCCGTGATAGCTGCTTAGCTTAGCTAGGGGAGATGTGGAGAGCAAACGGGTAGGGCAGAGGAGTGTACAACTGTAGGTTCAGTGCACGGCGACGAGCCCCCCCAGAGTGACAGGGGAGAAAGGCCCGAAAAGGCGACCTGAAAGGCAGGGGAGGGAGAGGGGGGATGAATGAGGATCTCGGACGGAGACGGGAAGCGAAAGCGACGCATCGGCACACGCATAGGAGGTTAGCACCAGATTAGTGGTATCGGGACGGCCGACCAGGTTGCGACAGCCCAGAAACCAACACACGGCTGCAGCTCCACAAAAACCGGGGGGAAAAATATCTATGGCACCGGGTGCCATTAGCATGTACAACATTTTTGTCAGATTAAAGAAATGTGGTACGTATGTATTTCAAAGAAACTTCTTCTGTCGTATGTTTTTCCCTCGTCAAATTCTTTCTCACGAAATTGTCGGATCATTCTTTTTGGGGAAATCGAAAGAATAGATTGGAGGGTGTCCAACCATCTTTTTGGGGTCAAGCAACTTGTGAGTTGGTATAATCTATTTCTGCTCCATGAACTGCTCTAGCAATGTGATTGTAGATTTACTAACAAACTATGCACCTTAAAGTGCATCCGACCATATCTACAATGAAGCCTGTTGTATGATAATTAATTTCTCATTTGCATGTTTTATTGTTCAAAAAAAGTCCAAAGATAGCATGCAAATGTTTCTTGGTAAATCAATCTCGTTGTTTAGTCGTCGTAATCTAGATGCAGTCTATAAAAGTCACACCATACGTCCAGCAATGAAACAACGAGTTTCACGCACGTACTTGATGAGTTGTTGAGTTCTGGGAAGTAAAGACAGAGATGATCTGATAATGTCATCGGTGATTTCATTGGGGGGCATTGAATGATGCAAAAGAAATGATGCACGAGATAGAAGAAGTATTTTAAGATTCATATTTAGCATATATCTTTAATTTAAGAGGAGTGTCGGTCATACTAACCTGTCACCGGCGTCTTAAAAAAAAATTCCAACAAAAACCAGAGCCGTTTCCGTCTCTCTCTGACACTCTAATCACATCGATTGTCCGCTGATTTCCTCTCGACTCTCGTCACGCGTGCCTTGAACCTGCCCGCCCCGGCGCCCCGGCGCCCCGGCGCGGTTAGCAATTAACAAGATTTCGGCTAATCCGCGGCTCCGCTGCGCGCGTCGCTGTCTCTCGTCTCTGTCCAGCGCGCGGTCGCGTTCCGGATTTTTGCGTCGCTCGCCCGCGCGCGCGCGACGACGAGGCGACCGCGGGCGCGGTAGGGGAGGGGGACCCCCGCGCGGCGCCGGATAACGGCAGCGCGCGACGCGCAAAAGTCAGCCGTCGCCCTCGCGCGTTTCCATCGACGGGGAGTCGGGGATGTGAAGGCAACGGTTAAAGCGCACGCGCGTTTCGGGGTTGACAAAATACTAACGAGATTACGAGAGAAACTACCTCCTCGGCATGCAAGGCTGTTGCGGCCTTGACAGAGCCGATGATGTCGGTGTTCACCGGCGTCGTTTCCCCGGTGATGAGATGGTTCAGTGGCCAGTGCCTAAAAATGTCAAGGAGCTAAGAGGATTTTTGCGTTTGAGATGAGAAGGCTTCGCGGCAACAGACAACTGACAGATGGATGGAACTGCTAGCTTTTTACAGCCAGTCGGACATATATCTATGCGTGCATGGTAAAAGTACACGTGACCTTTTCGTGGACAAACGGAAGATGCACAACAAACAGTGCGAGCAGAACGCGCACACTTGTTCAAAGAGAAATTCGAAGGATAATGTGCAAATTCAGGTAAGCTGAACGCATCCAGTGTCCCAGTGTCCTTGCAGCGTTAGAGCATCACCAAGAGAAGCCTTAAAGAGCTCTCTTCCCTAAATTTTTTGAATTATAACTAAAAAATCAGCTCTAACAGATACTCTAAATGGCTTCCAAAAATAAAGGATTCGTAAAATTAATCCTTTCGCTCCCTACTTTTAGAGAGCATACACAGGGACTCAAATTTAGAGATTCTATTAGAGATAAATACGTTTAAAGTGATTTGTATCTCTAAAAAAATCTCAAAAAACTATATAGAAAGTCAAAATTTACTCTTGAAGATGCTCTTAGGCCAGTGCTAAACTGCGGCACGTGCCCTAGGGGAGCCGAGCCAGCGAGCCGCTCGTCGGCCAACTCAGGATCGGCTCACTTACATGGCTCAGGCTCGGTTGAGCCTCAGCAAGCCTAAACCGGTTTACGAGCCTCGAGTTCAGCTTCTACCACTACATATCAGTCTGTCTCTTTTGGGTTTCGAGTTTTTAATTGTGTCCGTGTACATTTCCAATCACAAGCTATTCTAGCTTCGTGAAACTTTTTATTCAGTCGACAGGGCTTGCCTGTTCTGAGTCAACTGCGTTTACTGTAAGTGACTTTGGAGAACGGGCATTAACAATAGGCCAACAATGCGATTATTGTCACCATATATGTATGGTCCGCACTGAACTTAGAGTAAAAAGAAGAAAACATTATCTTTTTCGAAAGAGGGAAACATTGTTTTTTATTAGATTCAACAACTTTTACAGTTCAACTGGGAGTAGAATTAATCCTTACCTTTTATATATTTCATCCAAAAAATAATATTTATTTAACTACCGACCTAAATTATGATCCCGCTTATTTGCTACTGCAAGTTTGTAGGGTGATTCATTAACTACACCTTTACTAATTTATTAACCTTTTGGATATAAATTTTTCTTTTATACATTATTCCTAACAATGAGCGGTTATGTTTTTTTCCTTTAAAAGACAGTTGTGAACACAACCACAACGTTTGTATTGTACCTTGTGTAGTCGGCCAGCAGCTATTTCTGTCCCCGTACATAACAAAGTCAACTACCACGACCTTGACATGCAAGCAAATGCGTACGACTTGGACAACCGGAGATGTGGAGACTGATTGAACAAGCAAAAAAACAAGCAAGCAGCTATCCCCATATATAGTCGGCATTGACCCTGTTCCTGCCCAATCGGTAGGGACGACGGAATCATGATGCGCCTATTGCACGAGAGCACGTATGTTGTATGATACGGTGTGGATAGGACTAAAAAATTAGTTTGGACTTAGATTGGAGCATCTTCTGGTTCGGTACCAAACTGATTCGAGTTTGAGCCAGTTTGTGAGCACTCGTAAATATTAACAATATTTCACAGTTTTAAGTCATTTTATTTAAGTACGACCTAGTATTTTTTTAAGTTTGTAGTGTAAATATGTTAATTTGGATTGTTATTATAATTATTTATAGAACATTGATTGTTTATTAAGCAACATATTTTTAATGTATACTATAATTCTTATCAATCGCTCATACTTTATTGAAAATTATAATATACATCAATATATCATGTTTAAATTCAAATGTCTTAATTTATTAGGTGATACTACGGGTCGGACGTCGGACGTTATGCAAAACGTCGGACGGATGTTTCAGATGTTTCACTGAAATTTCAGCGCAACATTTTAAATAAAAAATGTGAAACATTTATCTTCAACGGCTGAAACATTCGTCTTCAACTAGTAAAATATTCGTCTTTAACAGGTGAAACATTCAAAATAAAAAGAGTAAAAAACATTTGAAATAAGAGGGTAAAACATTTGAAATAAAAGGATAAAATATTTAAAATAAAAGGGTGAAATATTTTGCTCTCACATATGAAACATTGAGTTCTAACTATTGTAACATGTGAAATATTTATCTTCAACTAGTGGAATATTTATCTTTAACTGCTGAAACATTTATCTTCAACAAGTGAAACATTCGTCTTCAACAAGTGAAACATTCGAAATAAAATGAGTGAAAAACATTTAAAATAAAAGGGTGAAACATTTGAAATAAAAGGGTGAAATATTTAAAATAAAATGGTGAAATATTTTGCTCTCACGTATAAAACATTGAGTTTCAACTACTGTAACAGGTGAAGCATTCATCTTCAACTGATGAAACATTCATCTTCCCTATCTACCGCAACCTCATTGAGCTCTTCCTCCTCACGCCCTTCGCCTACTTTCTCGAGAAGTACCTACTACTCAGTCCTAATCCTAAATCTTATATGAACTAGTTAATCATGGAGCTATAGCTAAATGCTAATCATGGATGCACGTGTCACGAGCACGTCTTGCAGGAAGGACATGTCGGCCATGATGGTGAGCTTGCTTGTACAGTTCTTCCTCACGCTGTGTGGGATCACCGTGAACCATGGAGTTCTACCTGTTCGGGTTAGAGAACATATCGCCTACATTCGTCTTCACCATCTAGAACTCTGTGTCGACAATCACCTTTATTCGATAAAAAGCAATTCTCCGGACGACCGATACCAAGTATTATCCTAGTTAAACGAGTATGGATATTGTTTCATGAATCGAACCAAACCAAAGCTGAGCCGCGTGCTCCCCCTCGTTCAGCGTCCAGATCTAGCGGCTCAGGAGGGGGCCACTACCTGCCAATCCATGATGTATCATCTATCACTACCGGTATAGAGCGTAGCGCATGGATGGTCGATCGATCTGCAGGCGAGGCGTACCGGTCGACTCCGTACGTCAAGTACGTACGCGCGTGCACGTACGTACCTGGCCAGGTGAATGATCGAGATTCGCACGGGTTGGATAGATAGATCTATCGATATCGATCTGCAGAATCCGCAAGTGACGGATCTATTGGATCGGCGTCTGGCCCGCGCGGGTGTCTGATTGGGGTCGATCGGGCGTCAGGGGCGTGTGTATGTAGGGTGGTGCGCGCGCGCGTACATGGATGGGCGCGAGATATATGTGGCAGGAAGCGATCGGGCTGGGACCATGCTGCCTGCCTGCCGGGTGCCTGCGCGCTGGCGAGCACGGACGCGCTACGAGGGACCAGGAAACCACCACTCGCGGGCGTCGCAATGCGCCCCAGTGGCCCAATCAACAGATTCCTTCTCCAGCATCCCCGCGCGTCGTAGGCCCGTCCCACCCGGGCCCCGGCAGGTTAGGCGGTACGTACGCCTCTGGCTGAATGGCTGGCTACAATAGATCGATCTATCCGTGTCTTCCTAGATGCGTCGCCCCTGGCTACCTCGCGCAGCCGCGCGTTGTCGTGTTGCTGCGTACGACCTGTGCAACCAGCTGACGAAGGCACGAAGCAGGTACTGTACAAATGTACAATCACTAGGCAGCCTTAGGAAACAGGACAAATTAATATTAATGTTACTAGACGCCAACACATACGTTATATTGCTTCCTATTAATAATTACAAAATCTATAGTATTTATTAAGTTATTCTAAGTTTGAATCTAGATTTGTTTATTATTTAATACTTTTGAAATCAGTAATTAATAAATCTCGAGTTAGAGTCAGGTTAG
>KE372820.1:5190-19715 GCA_000418225.1 Zizania latifolia | reverse complement strand
TTAATAACTATGAAATTTTTAGTTAATAAAATTTGAGCTATACTCAGTTTGACATATCAATTATAGATATTTTATGATTTAATAGTTATAAACCTCGTAATTAATAAATATCTATTCGTATTTGTTTGAATATATAATAAATTAGATGTGCTTTAAAAGAACCCATACAGTTAAAAAGTAGATTGGGCCACAACATAAATGACCTATAGGATGTACAACCACGATGTTATATTTGATTGTGTATGTAATACAATAGATAGGCTTTACAAAGACTCGTAAAGTTAAATGTAGATTGTAGATTGACCCAAAATATAAATGGTATACATGATATACACATACGATCGTATAACTTATCTAATCAATGGTCATATCTAGCTGTTTAATTAATATGCTGTTGGGGGAAATTGTTTTATCCTAACAGGGCTCCAATAACAGCGGTTGTGAAGCCTCCTTCGGAGGAGCAGGTCGACGCTACGTTTAGAGTTATGCCAAAACCTTCCAGCTCGACGAAGCCTCCTTCGGCCTACGAGGTGCGGAGCCTTCGAATCCGCCTGACAGTGGCTTCGAAACCGTGGTATTCTTGTCCTCTTCGACAGGACGTGCATTCGGACCCGTTCACACGGAGGGTTACTAAACTACTCCTATGTAAGTGGCTCACGCTGTAATAGTCGGTTAGGTATATGAGGTAACTTCGTATTACCCTATAGTAACTATGCCTATAAATACCCTTTCTTTTGTAGGTAAGGGGAATCGAACTCACGGAGTAGTAATCAATACAACTCTTGCTCTAAGATTATTATCCGTTCGGAGGCCTAAAGCACTGTTTGAACCCTAGTAAGCACTTCGAACCCTTCGAGGTTCTTAAACACTTGAACCTGTTGCGTAGTTCTGAATTACGCCAACAGTTGGCGCCGTCCGTGAGGATCCTGGTTCAAAACTAGCCTCTCTACCACCGACCTTCGGACCATGCCTCCGAAGAAAAGCAAGAGCGTAACCTCTACTCGGAGGTCTCCCCGAGTAGCACGGCCTCGACGCACCAGGAAGCCCCGCCTCCCGAGTCCAGTATGGGAGGCCTGTCAGATGTAGAAGCACCCTCAGCGGTAGCTTCGGGCCCAAGGCCTGCGGGGGTCACCGCTGGCCTTCGCTACGCAACTATCCCCCGAATGTTGTGGAGCAAGCCACTGGCCTTCTAGTGGAGAGCACCCTTCCCTAGGCCGAGGAGTACACCTCGGTCCCCCCTTAGGCTAACAACCTCATGCCCGGAGCCTCAAATACCAAACCAGTCGCGTCTGACCCGTCAAGGGTCGCGGGACCTCAAAACACGAGGCCTCCGCCCCAAGGGCTCTACGGACTGACTATGTTCGGTCACAAGACCTAGGACCAGACTCCGGGAGAAGCGGAGCTGCCGGAGATGAGCAGGCCTCCGAGCTGGCCTCGCTCAGAGCTGAAGTCATGAGGTGGCGGCAAAATGCGGCCAGCCAGGTCCACACTGCTGAAGACCCTCCGCGGGAGCCGGCCATCGTCACCGTAAGTGACCATGGCTATCAGGAGCCCCAGGAGCGGAGGCAGAACGCCTCCTTTGATGAAGGGTCGCCGCACCACCCTGATTTGTAGATGGTCCATTTCCACTCGAAGTTCCGAGCGGCGAAGCTACCCAAGTACTCTAGGGATTCGGACCCTGATGAATTCGCCCACTCATATGCCCTCGCTATCGAGGTCAGTGGAGGCGAGAGGGACACCATGGCAAAGTGCTTCCCTTTAGCCCTCGAAGGGATAGCCCTTCATTGGTTCTAGTCCTTGAAACCTGGTTTCGTAAGATCGTGGGAGCACCTTCGCAAGAAATGCACTAACAACTTTCAAGGGACCTTTGTGGCGCCCATGTCAACCGGAAGTCTATTCCAAGTGAAGCAGCACCCCAGAGAGAAGCTGCGGCAATATTCACAGCGTTTCGCCTTTACAAAATCCCAAATAAAAGGCCTCTCCACATCGTCCGTGCTTGACGCTGCTCACGAAGGGGTGACCAATTCAGGCCTCCTGGACAAGCTTCATAGGAAGTCTATATCCTTGGTAGCCCAGCTCATGACGTACTTCGAAGAGTATACTCGCTTTGAAGAAGGCCAGCTCCAGAGAACTACTATCGTCGCCCAAGTTCAAACCCTTGAAATCCAGGCCCCGAGGTCCCCAAAGCCAGCATTTGCAGAGCATTAGCCTTCACAATCAAGACGAAGCCGGAAGCATTTCCGCAATGAAGTGTTAAATATTTTCAAGCCAAGGGCCCCAAAGTTTCAGCAAGGTCAAGAAAGGGGACGTGGGCTCTGAGTGAGGCCGTCCGCAGGACCCTTCGCCCTGGAGCAGTCCTTCTTCTGCAATATCCACGGCGAAAACCAGAGCCATAACACCGACACTTACAGGACTATACTGGCCTTGCGAGGGGAGTACCTAGAGCGAACTAGTGGCCGAGGAACGATGGATCGGACGTCCGAAGCTGCACGCCCCGAGCACTTCTAGGCCGTAGGGCACGCAGAAGCTGACGAAGCCCCTCCTCGAGTCCCAGTGGCAAATTTGATGCCACCACCGAAGGTTGAAGATGGCCATGGCCCTCAAAAAAGGGTAGTCTTGCCTATTTCGGGTGGTGGAGCCTTAGGTAACAAGTCAAAGCGACAACGGCGAGATTATGTTCGCGAGGTAGGGCATATTGGGACCTCGGCATCAGCCTCCGCGATGTCAGAATGGGTTCATGTGCCCATCTTCTTTTCAGCCGAAGATGCCATCGGGATCAAGTTCCCGCATGCAGACCCCCTCGTCATCTCCACCGGCATTACAGGCACCGAAGTGCACCGAGTGCTCATTGACGGAGGGAGTTCAGCGGATATCATCTTCGCACATGCCTTCGACCAATTATGTATTCCTCGCAAACATCTGCTTCCAGCTGCGAAGCCCCTGCAAGGCTTCACAAGCCCCTCTCGAGGCAATAGACCAAATCGGTCTCCAAGTTACCTTCGGCGAAGGTAACCTTTCACGCTCGGAGGAAGTCATCTTCGATGTCGTCGACGCCTCGTACGCCTACAACGCATATTCGGAAGGGGGACGCTAAATCAATTCGGAGCCATAGTGCACCACAACTACCTCTGCATGAAGTTGCCCACGCAGAGAGGAGTGCTCACGGTGCTAGGCGACCAAGGTGTGGCACTAAGGGTAGAGTATGGTCATGCTACCCCTTTTGAGCCTCGCCAAGTACATAACGTACAGCCCCATGACGAAGCCCACGGCTCCGGTAAAGGCCCCGCATTCAAGCCTCGTCCTGACGGAGAAGTAATAACCAAGGTTCTCATCGAAGGGGCCCTCGAGTACACTATCCAATTCGGAGGAGGACTGACCCCGAAAGTTATAGCTTCGCTGGAAGAGGCGATCCGGAGCAACCTCGATATCTTCGCATGGTCAGACGAAGATATCCTTAGGATCGACCAAAACGTCATCGAGAACTCCTTATTGGTAAACCCCAAGGTGAGGCCAGTGCGCCAGCAGCTGCAGAAGCTGTTAGCCGAGCGCGTGAACCTAGTGAAGATCAAGGTGGACAAGCTGCTCTGAGCGGGGGTTATACAACAAGTAAGCCATATGGAGTGGCTATCGAACCCCGTTTTTATAAAGAAAAAGAACACGGGGAAGTGGCGCATATGTATTGACTTCACTTCGTTGAATAAAGCATGCTCCCGTGACCCCTACCCTATGCCTCGTATTGATAAGCTCATCGACGCCACTTCGGGCTCCAAGCTATTAAGCTTTCTCGATGCTTACTCTGGCTACCATCAAGTTTGGTTAAAGCGCGAAGACTCCTTCGGAGGTCTACTGCTATGTATGAATGCCCTTCGGTTTAAGAAATATCGGAGCTACTTTTTCTAGGCTAATTGCTAAGGCCCTCGGGCATCAGATAGACCGAAATGTCGAGGCCTACATGGACGATATTATAATAAAAGATACTAAAAAGCACGAGCATAGCATAGACCTAACGGAGACCTTCGAGAGCCTCCGTTCGGTAGGGGTCTGATTGAACCCTAAAAAATGTATCTTCAAGGCTCACGCCGGTAAATTGCTAGGGTACCTGGTTTCGAGTCGAGGTATCAAAACCAGTCCCAACCAGATCTGTGCCCTACAGCACATGGCTCTGCCCAAAAATTTAAAACAAGTTCAAAAACTTGCAGGTTACCTCGCAGCTCTCAGTCGCTTTCTTGCGTGCTCCGCTGAACGAAGCTTGCTGATTTTTAAGGCACTAAAAGGAACAGATGACTTCGCATGGACGCCGGAGTGCCAGCAAAGTTTCGATGACATCAAGAAATACCTCGCTAATTTGGTAACCCTCACGACTCCGCTTCTAGAAGAAACATTGTTGCTATACCTCGCAGCTACGGCCTCTACCGTCACCGCAGTCCTTGTTCGCGAAGTAGACTTCGAAGGGAAGTTAGCTCAGAGACCAATTTATTGTCTCCGAAGCTCTCTCTGGAGCTAAAACAAGATACACCGAGCTCGAAAAATAGCATACTCTCTTGTTATGGCTTCGAGGAAGTTAAGGCACTATTTTCTTACACATAATATTATTGTACCGACGTCCTACCCGCTCAGAGACATGCTCCGAAGCAGGGACTCTACTGGAAGGAGTGGCAAGTGGGCGGTCGAGCTAGCACCCTTTGGAATAGATTTTACTGCACGGACTACAATTAAGTCACAAGTAATTGCGGACAATATGGTTCTCCGAATCTCCTAGCGAAGGTATTTGGACTATATATTCTACAGAGCCTATTAGTCCTCTGGTGCGGGCACCGGAGTTGTAATAGTTTCACCCTCCGGCCAAAAGGCTTCGTATTCTGCTAGATTAAATTTCAAGGCTACAAATAACGTGGCTGAGTACGAAGGCATCCTGTTAGGACTCCGAAAAGCACGAGCTTTAGGCGCTGCTAGAGTACATGTAAAAACTGACTCCCAGATTATCGCTGGGCATGTAGATAAAAGCTTTCAAGCTTGGCATCCGGACCTCGCTCAGTATCTATCTGAAGTACGCAAGGGAATTTCTATCAGAAGTATCCCGAGGGGCGAAAATCAGCAGACAGACGCCCTTGCTAAAGCCGGAGGCCAAGAACTCCCAGCCAAAGCATTCCACGAAGAACTTCATAACCCGTCTGCATCGAAGCCAGCTTCGGCCGAAGTGCTCTGCGTACAAGAAGAGGACTGGCGAAGAACGATCATGGCCATGCTGCAGAACGAAGGGGCTATTCTCGACGGCCCTGATTTCGCGAGGCTAAAGTACAGGGTCCGCAACTACCACATTATAGGGGGCTTATTGTATAAATCCGACGTATGCATGTCATTGCTGCGTTGCATTCCAACACCCGAGGGGCAAGATTTGCTCCAGGACATCCAGAAAGGCCTCTGCGGGAGCTATCTCGCCCTACGAGTGTTGGCCGGCAAAACACTCCGTCAAGGTCTGTATTGGCCCACAATCATGGCCGATGCCGAAGCACTGGTCCACGCCTATCAAGGCTGCCAGTGGATGGGAAGGCGGAGTCACCGGCCACCTACTCCGCTACAGGTCATCGCACCAGTGTGGCCATTAGCCCGATGGGGCATGGATCTAATCGGACCATTTCCACATACCAAAGAGAACTTGAAGTTCGCAGTGGTGGTAGTCGAGTACTTTTCGAAGTGTGTTAAAGCCCCTGACCGCGATCACTTCGAAGAACATCTAGAAGTTTTTCTGGCAGAATATAATTTACAGGTTCTGAGTACCGAAGCAGCTCACGATCGACAATAGCACTCAGTTTGATGTGGAGCCATTCAAAGAATTCTGCGAGGGTCTCGGCATCGAGTTGTGCTTTGTAGCTGTCAGGCACCCACAATCAAACGGATCCGTTGAATGAGCCAACGGTAATATTCTGTCAGGCCTCAATCGCTGGATCGTGGGCTTCGCCAAGGGGCTGTGGGTCGACGAACTACTAAATATTTTGTGGTCCATTCGAACCACTCAAGCGAGGTCCACGGGCTTCACTCTATCTAGGTTGTTATTTGGCAATGAGGCTATGACCCCGACAGAGCTAAAAGGAGGCTCGCTATGAACATTACTGCCCGAAGATGACAGTGAGCGGGAGGCTTCCCTTGATCTATCTGAAGAAACAAGGCTCCGAGCCATTGCAAATCTGACGAAGTACCAAGCCCAGACAAAGATATGGTTTGATCCAAAGGTGAAACCCAATGTCTTGCTGCTAGGACACCTCGTACTCCGAAGTATCTTGGCACCCGGGAAGTTGAGCAATAAATGGGAAGGCCCTTACATTATACTCTGCTCTAATCGGCCGGGTTCGTTCAGACTAAACACTCTAGAAGGGGAGGAGTTGAAGCACAGTTGGCATGTGGAGCATCTCCGGCGATACTATGCTTAATTATTCCTCAAGTACCTGTGTGGATCTTCTTCGAATAAATTGATGTAATGCTAGTTCATCCCAAGTACTCCGAAGCCCACTCAGGAACAAGGTCCGCATTTAACTCTACTTCGATCATACTGCTGCACGGTGGACGCATCGTGTCAGTACTAAGGCTGCGAAGGATAAGTTCTATACGTACATAATTCCGCTACCCGAGGCCACCGGCTCGGCGTGAGACAAATCAAGTCTAACACGCCAAAGTGCGCATCGCACACTGCCGTGAAGCCCGAAGCTCAATGTTCGAGGGTCGCTCCCCGAGTATAGCTAACGGTACTGACTTTAGGCTCCGTTCAGGACCTTAAAAATTTCGGTGCGATCCGCTTCACCATTACCGCTGCAAAGAGCCTCCGGGCCCGGAGCGGTAAAAACAAATAAATGGATTCTGAGTCAATACTCGAAGCATCCACATAGGTCCAAAGTGACCTAGCATTCAAAGCCTACTGGCCGAGCACACCCCTTCGCATACATAAAGCACACCGACGTAACTGATGTTGCGCGCACCGGCTTCCAAACGAGCCTCACAGACGCTGCGCACAAGGGGAGCCAGCACCTATGCACCCGATTGGAATGTGCTTCGGCATAGGCCTTTACGACAAATTCAAACGAAGTGTAAATTACAAATACGAAGTCTAGACAAGAATGAATTTCATTAACACGAAATTATAGGCACAAATGCGAAGCACATCAAGACACTTTGATTACAAGCATTATGAATAAGCACTATCAAAACCCAACAACCAGCGGGCACGCGTCGCCAAGGTGGACCCCTATTTCTTATTGCTCTTTCTAGGACGAGGGCCCCCTCGGCTCGAGGGGCCTTCACTGCCACGGGAGTGTCCTCGCTTCGTAGCCCGGGAGGCCCTTCGCTCTTCCTGAAGGTCGGCCTAGGACCGAATCGCAGGTGGCTCCGAACCAAAGACCGAAAAATCTAGCGCTTCATCGTCGCCCTCTTCTGGCACGTTCAAAGGCTAGACCCCTCCGGCTTCGGAAATGGCTTCATCAAAATCGCCTAAGTCGGGAGAAGAGGACGAGCTGCGAAGGGGCTCAACCTTTACGAAGGCTAATAGCTCTTGAGCTGCTTCAGGTATAACTTCACCCGTGGGGCCGCACGGTATTTTGAACCAAGGGCGGCCTTCGAATCTAGCTACTTCGAACACTACCCACTGCTGACGAAGCATCTCCGAGGCCTCGAGTACCTCGACATCAATATCAACACTTGTATCTTGAGCCTGAACAAGTCCAAAACACCCCCGTATTTCATTAAATAAGCTTGATACGAAGTTACATTACAATACTACCACTAAGTATTACAGGGAGGCCTAAAATCTACACCTTCGAAGGAGGAGGGTTTGCTCCAGCAGGCGTAGAGTGTTGCCCTGCGCACCGACGTCGAACGGCCTGCTGAAGCTCGAGGGCTGCCTCCCATGCTTGAGCCTTCTAAGACTCTTGAAGCGAGCACCAAGCCGCGGTAACCTCTGGAGCAGGTGAAACCAAGCGGGGGCCGCTGAAGTCCACCTTCTCGACGGAGGTCGCTGTCATGAGGTGTTGGCACCCGGCTTCATGGAGTAGCCGAAGGACCCCTTGGCCGGCAACCCTCCCCGCCGTCTGAGCGAAGCCCACCAAGGTATTCTCGGTTATGCGGGCGGTGGCCTGAAGGAAGCCGAGGCGGTGCCGAACAGGGTCCTTGGCGTCAAAACTGGGGTCCGGCACTCGGTCCCCAAGCGCCCTAAAACGCCACTAAGTGTGGCGATGGTCTTATCAGCCTCTTGGGTAGCCTTGGCCCTTTCGGCTTCCAAGGCCAGATTGGCGGCGTGAAGCCGCTCGACTTCGGCCCTTTTGGCTTCTAAGGCTAGATTGGTGGCATGAAGCCGCTCGATTTTGGCCTTCAGGGACTTGTTGGCCTGCCGAAGCCCTTCGGCCTCCAAAACCACTGCCGCCCTGGCCTCACGCTCCTTCTGGGCTTCGACTCGCAGCCCCTCGATGGCCGCCTCGGCCTATTGATGGCGCTAGATGGCCTCTGAAGCCTGCCGCCGAAGGTTCTAGATGTCCCTCGCTATGAGGTCCTCCTGGCAGTTGACGGCAAGGACGGCCTCGTGAAGCAAGGCGAAGGTCTACGGCACAAGAAGGTTAAGACAAAGGAAAAATAAAAGTGTCTAGCGAACCAGTCTTCGATCTCGTTACCTGGAGCAGAGCTTCTTCGGCAGCTACAGTGAGGTCGACGTGGCGGTAGCCGCCCATCTCCGCAACCAAGTCGCTGCTTGCCAGACCCTCGCTACCCTGAAGGAACTGGGACACCATGTCTTCAACTGGTGCCCCCGACGAGAAGAAGGGACACAGCAAGGGGACCCTGCTCGTCGCCCCCTCCAGAGCGGGGCCTTGGTCGGTGACGTCGGTCCCGACGGTCGAAGGAGCCGGAGCAGCTGCCTCATCATCAGCCTCCTCACCACTGTCGTCGTCTTCATCGATAGAGGAGCCCTCAAGGGACTCCCCGCTATCCTCTCCGCTGTTGCTGTTCGATCCCCCCGCGTCGCTGATGACCTCAACGGCCTCGTCTTGATGTTCGCCGAGGTCCCCTTCGGCGCCAACCGCAACATCTGCTAGGAAAATATTAAGTCAAGGGCTGACTAGCGACGAAGGCTACCGAGAGGTCCAAACTATCAAAGTACCTTGGACTTCTGCTGCAACTGGAGAGAGGTCCGGGCAGTCTGGGGGGACGAAGAGGTCACCCCAGTCTATTTCCAAGGGAGCCGCCGGAGACTCCGCCTCCTGGTTCACCCTCGAAGGGACCTCTTCGATCTCTACCTCGAGAGCTAGGCTTCGGGGCGGCGATGACCTCGCCCCCAAGGCCACGATTGCTAGCACCACAGGCGGGGGTCCGGACGCCTCTCCGGAGCCCGTCGGGCCCTGCAGGCGCTACGGCGATGAACCCTGAGGCTCGTCATCTTCGTCCACCCTCTTCCTTTTCCCCTCTGACGGGGTGGGGTCTGGGAGCTCCGGGAGCGCTGGGACCTCATCAGCGCCTAGCCGGACCCATATCCGGTTGTACCTCTCCCAAGACCCGACCAGGGCGAGGCACTGACTTCGTTCATTCACGGTCGGAGCGCCCACGACACGCTCCGCTGCCCTGATCGCCTCCTCCGACGTCAGTATGCCCCACTTGGCTGCAGTTCAATGAAACTAAATGATTAAGGTCTCTAAGCGAAGTACCTAAGAGTCGAAGGATTATGTTTCGAAACCTTACCAACGAACTCCGAAGGGATATCCTTCAGCTCGCCCGATGCGGTGTCCGTGAATAGACCCTTCGGCCACCTATGCCTAAGAGGGCTGATTCGGAGGGTAATGAACTTCTCCGCGAGGTCCCTCATACTCATCCTTCAGGCCACCTTTTACCGAAGCTGGACCCGGGACCTGATAATGGCCGAATCCGTCGCCACTTGAGCTTGGCGACGGTACAAGATGAGGGCGTTGGTACTGCGAAGGAGGGAGTTCTCTCCGATGGAGATATAAAAACAATTCTGGTCCCACCTCGAGTACCATCGGTCATTCGAAGCCCTCGCCGGGAAAGAGTCGTTAAACTCTTGACGCAGCTAGAAGTTGATGCTGTCGAAGGCCAAGCCCTGACGACTCCGTCTTCGTAGGTCCACTTCTTGGGCTGGCAGTTCGCATCGTGGAGGGCAACAAAAACGTCCGCTCGGCCCTCGCACCCCTCTGCCCTCACGGCCCACTCAAAAATGGCGAGGCGGACTACGACGTTTGGAGACAGTTGGGGGAGCTCCTGGTTGTATATCTGAAGCACCGTTGCGGGGATCTCGAGCCCCGCCTCGAAGGAAGCTTCGAAAACCACTGCCTCGTCGTCCCTTGGGGCGGGTATGATGTCGTGCTTCAAGGTGCGAAGGGCGACCGACTGTACCACCTTGCCAGCGCATGCATCGTTGGCGGAGTCCGGCGTAGACCTTGTCTTCTTCAGCTCCAAGGTCCGTTCGAATTTCTCCGTTGGAGGCCGAAGGTCGTGCGGCCCATAGTGCTTCGCAGCGGCCTTCGTAGTCGTCGCCGCAGCCGCTACAGCTTGGGCCTGCATAGAGGAGGAGCCACCGCCAAGGGGGAGGCTTTTGGCTACTAAAGCCTTCTTCGGCATCTTCGAGAGTCTAAGACGAACCCTAGCGAGGAAACGAAGGGAAGCTAAGGAAGCTGAGGGCTTCGCAAGCGAAGGGCTGAGAGCTCAGAGTGGAGCGAGATTGGGAGCAAAGGCCAAAGGATGCTGGTGCGCGTAATGAGCCCCAGGGTGCAAGGGGGCTTATATAAGCGATAAAAAGTGCACGGCACTTCGCCTGAAGCCGTTTTTCACCACCCCGCAAGCGCTTTCCGGAGTCTATGATCGGTGGGACCAAGGTAAAATAGGGTTGAGCCCCTTAGCCTGGCGACGTTTCGTTTCTAGGCCGTTGGCTGCGCTCGGCGTCGTTTGAAATTCCAAGGGCGTCCCATCAACTCCTGCCAGTCATTTAATGATCGAAGTAAGGTTGACCCTGGATCAGGCTCCGAAGCCCTGGGCTCTGAAGGAAGCTGCAAGGAAGTGTTATTTGTTGAAGGCGCGCTTTACCCCTTCGATAGAAGGGCTACGTGCGAGGGGCTACTGTTGGGAGAAATTGCTTTACCCTAACAGGGCTTCAATAACAGCGGTTACGAAGCCCCCTTCGGAGGAGCAGGTCGACGCTACGTTTAGAGTTATGCCGAAGCCTGCTAGCTTGACGAAGCCTCCTTCGGCCTGCGAGGTGCGGAGCCTTTGAATATGCCTGATAGTGGCATCAAAACCGTGGTATTCTTGTCCCCTCCGACATGACGTGCATTCGGGTTCGTTCACACGGAGAGTTACTAAACTACCCCTATGTAAATTCACTGTTCACGCTGTAATAGTCGGTTAGGTATAGGAGGTAACTTCGTGTTACCCTGTAGTAAATGTGTCTATAAATACCCTCCCTTTTACAGGTAAGGGGAATCGAACTCACGGAGTAGTAATCAATGCAACTCTTGCTCTAAGGTTATTATTTGCTCGAAGGCCTAGAGTACCGTTTGAACCCTAGCAAGCACTTCGAACCTTTCGAGGTTATTAAACACTTAAACCTGTTATGTAGTTCTGAATTACACTAACACATGCAATTAAGCTTCTTGAGAGTATCTAATCAGTATATATAGGTATAAAGATATATGGGATAAAGAGAACAAACTGTATCTAAATCCAGAGAAATATCCAACGTACAACTTAACAAAGAGCTGGGACAAGTTTTTTGATGATATATGTCATACATTCTGTATTTTACTCCTATCTAGGAAGAAATAAGGTTGCGAGCGTAGGGAACGTACATGCATGATGCGATGTAGCCATGAATGGAAGTCGTGGTAAGCCAGCCTGTAATGCGTGTACACATGCACCCAATGACAAAAGTTCAGCGAAACAAAGATTCTAGATATCCAGGAGACCTTTCGTTCGTCTCATGCAGACACAAACGATGCAATGGCACTAGCAGACACTCGTAACGACTTGGTTTGCTTTCTCCGTCAACATGTACCTTTCCATGGTATATTGCTGCTACGTACGTAGACGTGTACGAAGACCTGGTCCCAACAGACCAGGCTTGACGCGCGGCTGACATGAATTCGGAGTCTAGTGACGACATTACTAGGCCCATTTAACCACGGCAATGGTTCGATCGGTTCGCTTTGAATGCATGTGTTTCAGAAATAAAAAGGAAAACAAAAAAGAGTAAAATGTATGGTACGTACGTAATTTGTTTTTTTATAATGTATGTTTTGGAATACAATATAAGGTTGAAGCTAGGTCACATACCCCTTCAACTAGCGATAAACGTGACAACACTAAAAGCAGAAACGTCCAAGATCAGCGGAGGTAGCGAAGACCATCCTAAGATTTATAAAAAATCAGATGATGTTTCAAGTCAAAAATATTTTATCACATTATAAAAAAAATATTTCAAACCGATGCAACATTCATCGATACTATTTGCAAGGCCCTTATTATCATGTTTTACTAGTTAAAACTCAATATTTCATGCGTAGGAATAAAATGTTTTAACTTATTTTTGATTGTGTTTCACTTTATTTATTTTACTAAAATATTTTTTATCAACTGATAAAATATTATTCACTAGGTATTAAAACACCAACTGATTTTTTTTTACCTTAGACGTCTGGATGTTAATTTCTTCCTCTCATGATTTGCCACCATTGGCCCAGGACATCAAATCCTTGTCGGGTCCTTCCAATCCACAAACGACACTACAGGAAAACTGGAACCTTCCGTCTGCCAAAGCCGACGAAAGTTAGGCTAAAACCGACGGAAGTTAGCCTCTTCCGTCGGCAAAACGCTTATTTCCGCCGGTTTTCGGCCGACGGAAATTAGCAGACGAAAGTAAACTATCTTTCGTCGGCCGCAGACGAAAATTAACTATCTTTCGTCGGCCTGATCTAGCCGACGGAATTTTATTTCTTCTGGCTATATTTTCCGTTGGCCTGCTGACAGCCGACGAAAGATACAGAACTAACTTCCGTCGGCCTGCTAACAGCCGACGAAAGATATACAAACTATCTTCCGTCGGCTATGGTCAGCCGACGCAAGATATAGAAACTAACTTCCGTCGGCTATGGTCAGCCGACGAAAGATAGGAGGATAACTTCCGTCGACTAACCATAGCCGACGGAAGATACTATTTTTTTTTCTTTTCTCTTTTCCTTTACATAGTCACATTCACAGTCAAAAAAACATATATATCACATTCACATTCAGAAAAGCATTCACATCCAAAATCATTCACATTCACATTCAAAATCATTCATAACCCAACACATGTCACATTCAAAGTAATTCACAAACCAACATATTTATCACATTCACATTGACATATCCAAAACGAAAGCATAATATATATTCAAAGTCATTCACAACCCTCACTTGGCTAATTGGAATTCTGGGCGCTGCCTCTCGGAGTAGTGGCGTCCAACTCATTCACATTTGAAGCTGAGGCTCCGTCCTGACCAGGAGTACGGAGAATCTGAAGCAATATTTATGTAAAACAGACATTAAAACAAAATAACATGCCATCTCATATGCAAGCTATGTTCAAAGTAATCCTCTAAGTTCACATTATTGTACTTCAATTTCCTCACCCCTAGCTAGCCAGGAGGTAAGCAAGCTATGTTCAAAGCAATTAACAGAACATGTTATTTTTCTTGGTTTCATGCTATATTGCATCTTACACACTTAGCTACTTATATCGCTTCAGTCAAATGAAAATATACTTACCTGAGCTGCAGGAGGAGAACCAAATGGAGATGGTGGCGGGGGAGGTCGGAACTGTGACATGTCAAGTCCTTGCTGTTGTGCTAATTGCTATACATGTTGTAATGCAATCGATTAGGTTTAAAAATATTGCTAAGTGCTATATAGTTGTAATACAATCACTCAACTTACTTGAAGCATCACCGTCTGCTGTGCTAAGTAAGCACCGTAGTACTCGTCTCGTTGCCTCAGTCTCCAACTCCTCTTCTGAGCGGTGACGGGTAGAGCTAACCCCTGAGCTCTGTGATGACTGAGTTGACTTCTGAGCTGTCACCTGCCTTGAGTCCATTACTCCATTGAACATGGAATACCTGCAATATACATACATAGCAGCACGACCATTGGATAGACAATTTACTAGCATAGTAGCATACACGACCATTGAGAAAGCATCGTCTCACCTGCCATGGCTCTTTCCACCTCCACTAGAGTACACAGCCATTGGGTCGATGGCTTCCTTTCGCCATTCATACTCCTCTCCATGGAGTTTCACCATTTCTTGACCATATTGCATCTATAAAAAAACCAGCAATGCAAATTAGATAGAGAAAATGGTGCAAACTCTTCAGAAATGTTAACACCTCACCAAGCGATCTGTGGCCGTCTGACTACACAATTGATCCGGGTTTGAAGAATCTGGACCTTTATGAGCAGCTACATAGACCTCGATGTCACTTGGCACAACACCAGTTCGAGCTTCCTGT
>KE372819.1:370811-385015 GCA_000418225.1 Zizania latifolia | reverse complement strand
AGGGCGCGGCCAGCACTCGTCCGGCACGACGCTGAGCTCGGCGGCGGCGCGGACCTCGACTACGGTGGCAACCCACTTCTTCGGCTACAGCAACTCATCTCCAGCCATCATCTACACCAAGATCTACAGTATACCTCTTGTGCACACCAACTGTTTGACGAAATGTCTTGAAGGGTTTAGTACTGCACTCTAGGTGTTCGATTAAATGTTTACATGCACTTGATTTTCAGTTTGCACTAGGAATATTTTGTCAAGTGTTCTAGTGTCTGTCAAGTATCTGTTTATTTGCTTGAGAAGATCTGAGACGCATTAGTTGTTTCATCAAGCACTCGATCTTTTGCGCAAGAGCAGTTTGCGCGTATCTTCTTTTTATGAGAACGCTAGTTTTTCTCATGGACGCATTCTGATCGTTACTTGTGTTCTTGTTGAGTTGCCGTGTTCGGAAGTGGTTGTTGGTAGAGTTTTTGTATCGACTTGCTTGGTGTGACTATTATTGTCTAGCCTTGCGCTAAATCTCATCAAGTCACTGGCAAGTCCGATACTCGAAGTTTTCAGGAGTTTTATTTTACCGCTGCATTTTTGTTTGCGCCCATTCACCCCCCTATGGTCGCTAATTTCGATCCTACAGCTGTTGAAAGGAATATTCGTGCACTATTCATCAGGATGATCCGGACCAACCTGGATGTTCCGGCCTCTAAAAAAAATCAAACAGAACACTTGTTTCAGATTATCCGGCTTTCTCCGGATATTCTGGGTCTCAAAATAAATTTGAACAGAAAGCAATTTTCGGACCATCCGGCTTCGTCAGGATGTTCCGGGTCACAGAATAAAATCCAACAGAAGAGTATTTTTAGATCATCCGGCTTTGTCTGGATATTCTGGGCCACAAAAATAAATTCAACAGAACACTTTTTTTGGATCATCCGGATGAATCTGGATTTTCGAGCTTTAGAAAAATCCAAACAGAGCACTATTTTTGGAGTATCTAGCTTGACCCAGATATTCCGACATTCAAAAAACTGCAGACCAGAACGAAATTTCTAGATGCTCCGAACTGATCCGGATCATCCGACTTTGCTAGAAAATCATGGTTTAATTTTGAAAAGATCCAAAAGCTCTCAAAAAGATTTTGCTTTGAGCACAAAGTTTCGGAACACTGTTTCAACACATTCCTCTTGATAGTACGGCATACCTACATTCACAACAGACATATAGAGGACAGTTCTTGCCTCTATCTTACATCACCCTTTCTAGGAAGGAGAGGAAAGAGTTTTGTGAATTCTTGCATAGTATTAAAGTTCCATCAGGTTACTTATCAAATATTAGCAAACTTATCAATCTAAAGGAGCTTAAGATGGTCGGTGGAATGAAAACTCATGATTGCATGCGATGCTGACTCAGATGATTGCTGTCGGAATAAGAAATATGTTACCGGTGGGGATAAGAGAGGCTATAATGAGTCTGTATTTTTTCTTAAATGTAATTGGACAAAAAGTACTTGACCCAACAGCGCTAGAAGAACTAGAGAAAAAACAATTATTGACTCTCTCTCTTCTTGAGATGTAATATCCTCCATCATTCTTTGATATTATGGTACATCTCACCTCACATCTCGTCAAAGAAATTTTCTTTCTTGGACCTATTTTCTTGTATCAGATGTACTCATACAAGAGATACATGGGTGTTTTAAAGAAGTATGTTAGGAATCATTCTTCACCTGATGGTTGCATCGCACAGGGTTACTCTAGTGAGAAGGTAGTAGAGTGGTGTGTCGAGTACATAGATCCGGATAACCCAATTAGTGTGCCTCACTCTCGTCATGAGGGTAGACTAGCAGGTCAAGGAATCCTGGGCAAGCAAACACTCACTCCCCCTCTAAAGTCATATGACCAAACTCATTTCCTCATGTTACAACAATCGAACGAGGTGTCACCATCCATCGTTGAGCACAATCACATGCTTTCTGTAGAAAACTCGTCTCGTACCGAAGCTTGGATCACAAAACAACACATGAAAAGGTTCAACAGCTGGTTTCGAGATCGGATTGTATGATCAAAAAACCCAGTGAGCGAATTGATTAAAGAGCACAAACCAGAATAGTGGTGTTTGTATAGATGCCTCGCTGATCAGTTCGAATTATGAATTAAGAATGCTGCAAGTACGGGCACCATTGCTCTACATAAGGCCTAGTCTATCTAGAAAATCTCCCCTTGAGCGAATTGCAGTGAAAAGGGAAGCAAGCCCAATTGCAATCCTAAGGTAAAACCCAGAAGTTGACAACAATAATATAAAGAGCACATATTATAGTCAGATAGAGGATATTTGGGAACTTGACTATTTAGGGTTCAATGTACCTCTGTTTCGATGCCACTGGGTCAATGGAACAAAAGGTATTACGGTCGACAAGTATGGATTCACTAGTGTCAATCTAACTCAGGTTGGCTATAAAGAAGAACCTTTCATGCTCGCTAAACAAGTTGCTCAAGTATTTTATGTGCCTGATACGACTAATAAGAAGCTTCATGTTGTCCTAGCTAGAAAAAGACGGATTGTGGGTGTTGAAAATATTGTTGATGAGGACGAGTACAATCAGTTTGATGAGATACCTCCTTTCACCACCTCAATTATACCACAGGTTAAACAAGATGAGAAGACTCTGTACCTGCGCTCCAACCATTCTGAAGGATTGTACGTTAAGAAAGTAAGAAAACATAAGGTGTAAAGGTTAAATTGTATATATACAAGTGTTGTGTTGCGATGATCACTATTCATTATAATTTCGTACACGTTTGTCTTATACTGAGTTGTGTAATATATGTGGAATGGAAGTTGAAATAATGAGATATGGGTGATTTCTACAAGTCATACTAATTTGGGTAATATATGTGCAATGGAATTTTGAGGCAAGTCATATCTGTGACAATAAGTTGAAATTTAGACAAGTGTTTTACCAAATTATTAGTGACGAGCAGCACGCAATACTCGACACTGTTGCTAAGTCATTAGTGACGGGCAAACACTACCACCCGTCACTAATGGTCATTAGTGACGGGTGGTAGTGTTTGCCCGTCACTAATGACTTAGCAACAGTGACGAGCATTGTGTGCCACCCATCACTAATAATTTAGCAAAATTCACTACTGTATCTCATTACTGCAGGCAGTTAGCGGAGATAAGTAGATGCCACCATTAATTGCCATTAGTGCAGCCCCTTTAAATACCATGGCTGCCTGCATTTTGACTTTAGGACACCAAAGTTTATTGAACAATCGACACACCACTTGTGTGGTCACTTTTATAGGTGACCGCACAAGTGTTGTGCTAATTGCCCCCTTATCATCAGTGACGGGCGATAGTTACCACCCGACTTTAATGTCTTATCATCAGTGAGGGGTGGTAGTTAACACCACTCACAAATGACTCCCGCTTATAAATAGGCGGGGCCTAAAATGAACTGCATGCTTTTATTTTGCGCAAAACCCTAACCCTAGGTCTCATCGTTGTTGCCTTCGTCATGCTCCTCACCGGCCCCAACATTCCATCCAGTGCTCCTCACCGGCCCCACCATTCCGTCCCGACATGCGTTACATCCAAGCCATCCGTTTCATCCTGCGTGGCCTCCATTCCGCCATTCGTTCCATCGCACGTGGCCTCCGTTCCGCCGTCCAATCTGTCGCACGTGGCCTCTATTTTGTCGCTGACCCTACTCACCCCCGCCTCGTTGTGCATCTCCTCTCCTCCTCCCCTCTAACGTGGCTAGGGATTGTTACTTATTAATTTGTGAGTTTGTGAATATGTGAATAATTTGTGAATATGTTACTTTGTGGATAATTTGTGAATATTCGCTCAATGAAGATAAGGCTAATAGTATGAGGATGTATGTGACAATTAGGCTTTTTTTGTTTTGATAAGTTTGTCCATGCAATGATCTTACATTATATTGTACTATTATTGTTCATATATTTTCCTCATGCAATGATCTTTTATTATGTACTTACTATTATTGCTTAATGAATTAGTTGTCACAAACACTTGTGAATTGAAATATAGCCTAGTGGCGAGGAGACCATTAAATTGGCAGCCCGATATCCGAGAGCAATCATGTTCAACATAATGTAGGTTATGTTTATGTTGTCACAAAGAAAATGTTTTAGTTTAGGAATTCTTGTTTGATGTTACGTTCCTATAGTTATTAAATTTTATGTTGTATGTACCACCATTATTACATTGGACTCATTACATTCTTTTTATTTCACTTTTTAAATTAATATTCTATGTTACATTCATATGTCATTGTATTCAGAGTATTCATATTATTTTATTTTGGTTTTTCAAGAGTATCTTGCTTCTTACCTCCTTCTAAACAAAATTTGAAAAATAAGTTAGAGTCGTGCAACCGATTACGTCGTCTCCCATTCAGGAGTGTTGGATTATAAATATGACCGGGCAAATAGTTATATTTATAGGAAGATCCTCTCGAATTGTCCACGCACTTTGGATAGTCCGAGGATGTGTGGCCCACGTAGCTAGACTCCATAGTCCTGTATGGTTCTAGAGAGAGTTCTGGTGGTGTCTCCCTATTGTTCTCTGGATATACAACCCTCTCGACTCCAAGTCGAGATGTGCATTTGGAGAACTGCAGGGAGATGTTATCAAAATTCTCTCTGGAACAGTATGGGACCACGAGGTCCAGCTACGTGGACTGCACATTCTTGGGCCCAAAGTCTAGCGTCGTTCAATCGTACATTTTTTGGTGATGCCACTTGACCTGGTTTGATTTTTTGTATTGAAACATTAAGGTCGCCCTTCTCTTAATGTTTAGATATCAACCCGTTTCTCTGCCGGGTCTTCTAGCTCCACCGACGAGGTCGAGCTAGCAATCATGAACTAAGGTCGCAAGCAAAGTGACCAACAGACAAGCTAACTGTCAAAGTGATAGACAACGATGACATACCAAAAGATAAAGCAGCCTTGCAACGACTGAGGAAGCTGGCAGGACTGATTGCATGGGAGAGGGTCCCATTGACCCTAAGAAAATTCGACGATCTCAGTCGAGAGCAGAAGACTGCACTCTTCAATGATGTGATCAACAATTTCCTCGAGTTTCTTGAGAATTCCAAGGCAACAACGTTAAGGACTATGATGAAGATGATATTCAAGATATGGAGGTCTCAAAAAAGTAACCGTGTGTTAAACTTTGTCACCAAAGACCTCGAGCCCTTCACAAAGTACCCATACCTGAAAAAAGAGGACTAGGAACAATTTGTGAAGATGAAGAGCTCAGCTGCGTTCAAGGTAGAAAGCTTTGCAAAGAAAGAGCTCCAGACTAAGAATAAGCTACCCCACAACATTGGCACAACTGGTTATGTAGGGAAGAAAGACAAGTGGTTGGTCAAAGATGCCAAGGTAGCTAGTGAGGGCAAAGAAAATCCGTGGCAACGGTTTCCCGATAGAGCAATCGTTTCTAAGGGCCTAGGGGAAACTGTCAGAGAGCGGTGAAGTCACGTGGACCTCAAGCGAAGCGATGTCAGTAGCTTAGAAGGTGAGAGATCTAGCCGTGCAGGCGTCACAAGGATCCTTCATAGTCGTGCGGGAGTAGGATGAGCTAACAAGTGCTCTCGAAAACCTAGAGCACTCTGGTTGCATGCGAGGGGTCTCTAGCTCGCAAGGCTGAAAGCATGGTTTCCTAGACAACGCTGACATCTACAAGAAGTCAAAAAGGTCCACGGGAATCGATGTGGAAACACTGACACAGAGAATCAAGACCACTATATATTCAGATCTCGTGAGGACGTTAGCTCTAAAGGGTATCATCCTTCTAGCTGAACCTTTATTGGATAGCCCCGCATGTGTCAGAAAGAGCAGCCAAGCCTCAAGAGAGGTTGAGTAAGCAGAAGTGACCCCTAATCTCGTGGCAGTATGCAAGACACAATTGACTAACTCGCTGAACCCAGCCCGTGCTTGCTTATCTTAAAGCCTGTGGGGTTTTAGATTAAGGTGGCTAGGGGTGTGGTCTACCTAGATGTGCAAGAGCTAAACACTATGCCAATAAGGGAGGGATATGCAGTGATGTTTGTCGATTATGTGCACCCCAACTTAGAAAACATTGTACTGCCTATTCATCCGAATGACAAAACTAATAATCCACGCGATGCACTTCTATTAAGAGTACAATGGAACCGACAGCATATTATTGTCGATCCTGAGACATCTGGTAGCTAGGTACAAGTAATTCATGCTCGCCCTCAAGATCAGGCTCATGCCCAACCTCCTGCTGCTCAACCTCTGGCTGCACCTATGTCAGACCCAAAAATTCTAACCATTTCCTTGCGATTTATTGTGCGGAAAGTATCCCCGTCCAGGAATCAGCCGAGGCACACAATAGACAATTTATTTAATATAGAAAGCATAATTGTTCATGACAAAGTAAATAAAGTACTTATTACAGAGGTAGCATTAGAACCTTAGAACATTAATGACAAACATAAATAAAATCCTAAATAACTTTATTGACGCAGCGGCGACTCTACTCTACAGGTAGACTTGACTAGGCCTGGCTCAAAAGGCACTACCTTCATCTTCGCTGATGAACTCTTCCTCTGGTGGTGGGGGAATGCAAGGGTGATTATTTTGAATACTCAGCAAGCCATCCAAGCAGAACAGTTATAATATACAGGAGATACAAAGGATGGCATAATATGGTTCATTTGCATAAAACAACAGTAAAGAGAGAGAATTTAAAGAGTAGTTCTAATTAAGTTGGAACCTTAAAAGTAGTATTAATCAATCACTAAATTACTCTTACCTAGAGTCATCAGGCCTAAAAACTCAACCAAACCACTCTAAACCAGAGCTAACCAGGTCGAATAGAAAGTAAAATCAGGTTAATTAGACCTTGCATTGCCACCCTCAACCGTGGGCATAGCTATTCAAAATGTTATACTCTGATCAGTGGTGCACAACTTTACCCACAAGACACAGCCCTACAACATGTCACCATGTGCCTCAATACCACCATGGTACCTTGGAAAAGCGTTGTGATATGACCATTCACCTATATCGTCCAAGCTTCACACCCTAGGTTCCCATCACACCTGATATCCCCCTGGCACTCCTCATCCATATATTGTTCCTCATCTGTATAGCAAAGACTTCAACCAGTGCAGGGCTATTGGTCGTCTCGATGCTCCACCGGGGATCTCTAGGCTTCTAGTCAAACCATTACCCATGCTGGTGAGTGTGAGTTTACAGTGCAAAAGTGGCCCATGAATCGGTCCTTAAAGTGTCATGAGTATGACTAGCAGAGCCATGGACTATGTACTCACAACCCACTTTAGTTAAGTTTTAGTGACAATTAATTCGTGAACCAGTTAATTAATCAACTAGTAATCATAAGCCAACATTAACATGTAAGTGGTATTACTCAGCATGATGAATGTGATACTAGTTTCTAAGTAGGGCTAAGTAATCCTAAGCATCCAGATAAATCATAATAAAGATTCATACTGGTCAAGTTAAATAATCCCTAGGTAAACAAGGAATAGGCAAATAACAACAGGAGGCAATACAAGCAAGTTTACAACCCAATCCCAGTGACATTCTAAAATAAAAATGCAATTTTAAAAGAATAGTAGCTTTGAATACATGGGTTCAACATGATCAAATAGAAAACATGAACAACTTGCCTTGCTGAACAGGGATGAAAATGGGCGCTTCCTCAATGTAAACAGGCTCTTCCGGCACTTCGAAAACTAAACAGCAGTACAAACAAACAATAATAAATTAAAGCAGTATAGTAAAGCAAACATTCTGTGTGTGAATATATTTTTAATGGGTAGAGCTCCATTTTAGAAAAATTCTCCAATTTGAATGGTTAAAATTGGAGTTTGTATGAATCAGATATGAATTTTTGAAGTTTAAACCCTATTTTGTTAATTTCAGAAAATAAAAAGGATTTAAGATGCAATTCGGAATTATTTTTCTAAAGAAAAACAGGAATTATGGCATCAGCAGGGGCTGCGGGCATGCGTGGACCAGGTGTGCCATGTCGTGCACACGTGGCGCACACACAGGCGACAGCAGCGAACGTGGTGCCGATGGTCACCGGTAGGAGGAACGTCAGCATGCACGTCAGAACGGCGGCGGCGCACGGGGACCGATGGTCACCGGTAGGAGGTAGTTTGGCGACCGGCGGTGAGAGGTGGAGTGGGATCAGGGAATCATGATGAACTCACCGACGTAAATAGCAACGAGCGGCGGCAACGAAAGTGACGGACGGTGAGGTTCGGGCAGCGGGGGTCTTCCGGCGATCCACGGTGGTGGCAAAGGCTAGGCCGAGGACCGGCGAGCGATGGTGAAGCAAACGGCGGCGATGGCGGGGTTCGATGGCCATGGGATCGGCCAAGAATGGCAAGCAGAAGCGGCAGTGAGTGGCGGAGGAGTGGGCTAGAGCGACGACTAGAGTTTGGAAAAGGTGGAGGAGGCCTCGAGGGTGCTTTTTATTGCGGCCGGTGGGGGAGTCCGACATGGAGGGGCGGCGCATTGAAGTCGAATGCGGCCGTTAGTGGGGGATGCGGCGGAGGCGGTTCCGACGATCAACCGGGCCTGATTTCCTAGGGAAAAAGGCTGGCAAGGCACGGTGGAGCAAACGGCGGGCTCAGATTGGGCCCACGGGTGAGGCAGTGGCGGATTGCGAGGCGGTGGTGCTCAGGCACAGATGAAGCGGGCAGAGGTTGGGGATGACAGGTGGGGCCCACCTGTCAGTGGCTGTGCGCGTGCCACGGCTACTGGGCCAAAGTGGGGGTGCGCAGGAATGGGCCGGCGAGAGTCGGCCAAGAACGGAGGGAAAGAATTAAAATTTTATTTATTTTATTTTTAATTCTTTTTGTTTTAGTAAAGGCCTCCAAAAATTCAGAAAATTATATTTTTGACTCAGAAAATTTTGAGCAACATTTTATTTGCAAAAATTTCTTCCTCAAATTTTAATACTCAAAAATCCATTATGTCCTTCAAATAAAATTCTATTGTATTTTTCTTTTACTAAAAATTCTTTTTCCCTTTTCATTTTATTCACAGCTTTTATTACTTTTATATTTTGAAAATTTTAGGTTGTGTCAAACCTACCCCCTTAAACAGAATCTCGACCTCGAGATTCGAAAGCGCTTGGAAAAAGGTGCTGGTGGTTGGCTCTCAATTCATCTTCACGCTCCCAAGTGGCTTTCTCCTTCGAATGATTACTCCACTGAACCTTGCAAAACTTTATAACCTTGTTTCGAGTTCTTCTCTCGCTGACTTCCGAAATACGAACAGGCTTTTCCACATACGTCAAATCTTATTGAAGTTCTATCTGCTCGACATCCATGACTTTAGAGGGGACACGTAGACACTTCTTCAACTAGGACACATGGAACACATTGTGGATGTCTGCCATAGATGGGGGTAACTCCAACTCATAGGCGACTTCTCCCCTTCGACTGGTTATCCAGTATGGTCCCACTAAATGTGGTGCCAACTTTCCCTTGGTCTGGAAACGATGAACTCCATGAAAAAGTGTAACTCTGAGGTATACAAAATCTCCTTCTTCAAAACTAAGGTCTCGACGATGATTATTAGCATAGCTCATTTGCCTTGATTGAGCAACCTTCAAACGATCTTGAATAATCTTTACTTTGCTTTCAGCTTCTCTCATGATATTCGTGCTGAAGACTTGATTCTCACCTACTTGGTCCCAAAACAATGGTTCCGCACTTCCTTCCATACAAAACTTCAAACAGAGACATCTGAAGACTAGCTTGATAACTGTTATTATAAGAAAACCCAGCGTAGGGCAGGTTCTTATCCCACGATCCTCTGAAATCTAGAGCACAAGCTCTCAACATATCCTCCAGAATCTGATTCACTATTTCTATCTGACCATCGGTTTGGGGGTGATAAGCTGTACTGAAATTAAGACGGGTACCCAACTCTTCTTGCAGCTTCTGCCAAAACGTAGAAGTAAACTAACTTCCTCTATCTGACACTATCATTTTAGGAACTCCATGCAAAAAAATGATTCTTGCCATGTATAGCTCCGCCAATAGACTACTATGATAGATTGTCTTGACTGGTATAAAGTTAGCCACCTTTGTTAACTGATCAATGATAACCCAAATAGAATCATACCTTGAGGTTGTTCTTGGCAATCCGGTTATAAAGTCCATTCTGACTTCCTCCCACTTCCACTCAGGCACTCTCAAAGGTTGCAGTAACCCTGTAGGTCTATGATGTTCTGCTTTTACTCTCTGGCACACATTACATAGGGCTACATACTCCGCTATCTCACGACGCATATTGGGCCACCAAAACTTCTCTCGAAGATCTTGATACATCTTGGTACTCCCAGCATGGATAGAGTACTGGGTCTCATGGGCTTCACGAAGTATGAGATCCTTCAACTCCTTATCAGGAACATAGATATGACTTCCGTGCCATAAGGTACCTTGCTCATCTTCAACAAACTCACGAGCTTTTTCTTCCTTCATGCTTTCTTTAACCTCCAGAATATATGGATCATTCACTTGAGCTCCCTAGATTTGATCTAGCAGTGAAGGCTAGGCTTCTAATGCTGCTAAAAATCCACTTGGAACGACACTCAAACTCAATTTTTCAAACTCTTGCAGCAATTCCAAAGATACTTTCTCAACTGAAATAGCATTCCCATAGATCTTACGGCTAAGAGTATCTGCTACCACATTAGTTTTACTAGGATGATACTGAATACTGAAGTGATGGAGATAGTAAAGGATCAGCTCGCTGGACACATCGCCGACTACGTGATCCAACACATCATGGGTCGGCCGGTGATGCAGCTGAGGCACCAGGAAGACTGACACCATCAGGCCACTCCCCCCGCTTCTCAAGAAGAATTTCCCAAACACGCTGGGGTACTATTGGCTAGGCAATTGACTTGGCCACGCGTCGAGGTGATTGACGAAAGCCCCATGATACTTGAAGCTAGCTCCTGCCGATATACCAGATCTACGAGATGCCAAGGCAGAGATTTCGGAGCAAACAGTCGACTCGGCTCCGCTCTGAGATCCACCTAGTCAACCCCAAACGTGACGATGTCTCTCCATACTACGTCACCGATAGAACCTCCATCTACGAGACTCTCGCCAAGATTACACAGACCCCAAAACTTCAAAAGGCGAGCATGACTCTTCAGGAGGCTGCTCGATAGTTGAAGCAATCAGATAAGGTGGACCAAGGCATCTCGAGACTCACTCGGCACCAACGACAAAAAGCTCAAAAGCAAGTTTGGCGTGAGAAATACCACCTGATGAAACACCACCATAACTTAAGAAGGATGATCACCTAAGACTGTGAGGGCAGCAGCACCGACCCCTAGGCCTAGACCCCAGGGTCCCATCCGACCAACCTCGGCAACACATCCAGCGAGAATATCAAGCTTCTCCAACTTCTCGAATTTTTTCCTATTCAGCTATGTACTCTTGTGCCCTAGTCCATGAGTGAATAAAGTTGAACAGTACTTTTTGCAAACTTTTTTTATCGCCGCCAGCAAGGCCCGACCCCTCATGATTCAATGCAAAGTGTCATACACCTAGCCTACTGGTTGTGCCCCTATGATCAGCTCTAGGTGTGGCGCTAGCAACCGTGTGGGTGAAAAAGAGCTAGCAGCAGCGTCCCTCTTGGTACACGACCAAGTGCTAAGATCCTCGGGGACTCAAGTCCTTAGCCTCAACTTAATTAAAAATCCATTGTTCGAAAGTTCCCGTGTACTTGTGATGCCCGATGCCTGATACGCGTGCATGCGGCATTAGATCCCTGCGCTGAGGACTACATGGCTATATCAACTATCTTGAGACATCGACAACTTTGGCTTAAACACAACTTCATATTGGCAGAAGATGGACTTCATTCATATTACAAGATAACTTTTTTACAAAGAAAAAGACTTTGTCATTTACAAAGGCTAATAATCTACTTCTATTCTTACAGAAGCTACCTATACTACTCTTCAGGGGCTGGCGGCTGCTCCGGGACTTCTTCGATCGGGAAAATTTGAAGGTTCCCAGCCAAGATGGTGGCCGGCCCCTCCACTCCTAATCAGAGCATGAAGGCCTTAGCATCCATCATCCCCTCCGGATAGCCGCCCATGACCACCTCAAAGTCCATGTTAGGGTAGTGGGCTCGAGCATTCCCCAGGGCATACTCCACCCTGCTTTGGGCCACCTCCACCTTGAAGGCCCGTAGCTAGACCTCTAGGCCCTCGAGCCTTCTTGAGTACTCCTCATCTGATGCACTTGGGCCTGTCAGGTTGTCTACCAACAGCTGGTGGATCCTGTCGACCATGACTAAGGTTCGGTTAGTCTCCTCCCTCAACGCTGTCACCCGGTCCTCGAGCTCTTTAAAACGAGCATTGGCCTAGGTGCAGAACACTACAGAGACAAGAATAAGACGATATCAACGCCAAGTCAGAAGAATATAAAGGAAGATTGCACAAGGCAGAGGAACTTACTGCCATGCTAGGTAGCAGCATTCTACATGGCCTCCTTGACCGCCTCATAGGAGCTTCACAGCATCCTCTCAGCGGTCCGGGTGGCCTCCTCTAACCCCCTCACTGCCTCCGCGGCGGTCTTAGCGGTGTCCTCCCGATGCATGGCCTCCTCAGCCATCTTGGTGGCGTCACTAGTGGCCACTACCAACGCGTTCGCCACCACCCTAGCCACGACACCCTCTCGTATTAAGGCCACCACCTTTCCCTCGATGTCGGTGCGCACCCTCTCGATCCACTTGATCTCTGCTCTCAAAGCGGCCACTTCATCTACTCTAGAGGACTCCCCCACGCACATCTAGTGGGCTAGGTGAAGTCTTTCTGACTTCCTTGTCGATCACGCTAGGAATAGCTGCACAACAAATACAAAGAAAAATCAGGCAACAGAAGGAAAAGAAGGAAATAAAACTTTGGCAGGGAACTCACCGCCATCCACCCAGCTAGCTGGGTGCCAATAGCTCTAAGGGTAGCGCCCTCTGAGGCATCTGCCACCTCGGCCCTGGCTAGTTGGGCAATGATGCCCTCCATGCTCTCGAGCACTGAGGCCCCTACTTAGTCAGGTAGTTGCGCCATGACCTAAAGCGTGGTTGGGGCCGCTGATGACTCGACCCTGGCCACCATCGCCTGGGACACTGACACATATCCCACCATCATCGTTAGCACCGCCGCTGGCTCAACAACCTCCACCACAGACATCGCAGCCTGTTCTACTATAGCATCTCTACCTCCCGACAGCACAACGATCGCCGTGGCTTGTTTTGTTGGAGCATCTCCAACGAGACTGGCGACGATGGGATCCACATCATCCCCAACAACCCCGGCAGTGCCCTCATCGAGGACATGATCCTTGACCACCATTAGATCTAAGGGTAGCACCGCCGTCACCGCAGTCATCGAGGCTAAAGCCACCACCAACACTGATGGTCTGGTATCCACAGGGACTTTGCAGCATAGAAAACCATAGGATAAGGATGCTAGAAGACAAATCCAAGATCATGGAAAAAGAAAACAGAGGCTACCTAGCCACCAGGCGAAAGAAGCTCACAAACTGGTGCTTCACCGCTGCCCCCTTTACCGGGGGTAGGACGGGAGCGCGCGCAACGTCAGGCACTGAGCCACTTCCTGTGTTGTCTGACTCAACTGAGTCAGACAGCATGAGGCGATAGGTCCTAATAGGTGAGGCCCTGTCCTTGCTGGTGGTGGCTGGCTTTGACCGCTTGCTCGGGCCAATAAGTTCCTTCCTCTTTCGCTTCGGCATCAGGGGTCCCGAGTTAGAGTCTCTCGAGGCCACAGGCCACCGTGGCCGGTTGACCCTCGCCAGGTGCTCGGGGAGTTTTGGCAGCAAGAAGAAGGCAACATTGCCCCATAGCTAGGCCACATCACACCGTGTGGGTGGTCGGGCATTAGTAAAAGTTGCAAACTACAAGGGGGCAAACAACAAATTAACAAGTCAAGAAAAACTTTAATGGCGGCCACGAGTTCGAGATGCAGAACATCATGAACCCAAGGTTGGTCAGAAAGCTAGGCTTCCCACTGAAGAATTGGTGGAGGAGCTTGATGACCTCCTCCTTGGGCATCCAGTCAGCCACCGGGTGTTGGATCAGGGTAGGCGACCAGAGGGGGGGTGAATGGTCGAAAACAAATTTTCACA
>KE372819.1:304020-314539 GCA_000418225.1 Zizania latifolia | reverse complement strand
GATTGGACCGGACGCCTCCGCGACCCCTCTGCCCAGCCGACGCCCGTCCGTGTACCTGAGTCGCATGACAGCTCCGTCACGGTCGAGTCTTCTCATCCTTTCCTTCACATCATCTCCCCGGTTGACAAGCACTCATCACCCCATGGTGACTACCATGACTCCTCAATTATCATATGAATAGCATAGAGAAAACATTGATGGAACTGCATGGGATGCTGAAAACCGCCGAGGAGAGCATTAAGAAAAATAGTAATCATGTGATAATGCTGTAGAAAGGCAAGAAACAGCCCCGTGTCAAGAAATGTGCGGTCAAGAGAAAGTTGACTCCCAATGAGATCGTGAGAAATTCCAAGACCAAAAAGGACAAAAAAGGGGTGGCTCAAGATGTAGTATTCTTTTACTATAAAGAGCCGGGTCATTGGAAGAAGAATTACAAGAAGTACTTAGAGGATCTCAAGAAGAAGGGAAGTATGACTTCTGTTTCAGGTATAAATGTTATAGAGATCAATCTTGCTACTTCATCTATTGATTCTTGGGTATTTGATACCGGATCAGTTGCTCACATCTGTAAGTCATTGTAGGGTCTGAGAAGAAGTAGAAGTTTGATTAGAGGCGAAATGGATCTTCGCATGGGCAATAGAGCAAGAGTTGTTGCGGTTGCTGTCGGCACCATGCCACTGTCTCTACCTTCAGGATTAGTTTTGGAATTAAATAATTGTTACTGTGTTCTAACTCTATGTAAAAACATATTTTCTTCTTTATGCTTGCAAGCAGAAGGTTATAACTTTATATCAATGAACAATGGTTGTTTAGTTTATCTTGGAAATATGTTCTATCGTCATATTCCATTGGAGAATGGATTATATGTTTTGAATCCTGAAGAAACTCATATCTATAACATTAATAAAAAGGCAATGTCTTAATAATTTGAATCCCATATTTATTTGGTATTGTCGCTTAGGTCATATAAATGAGAGACGCATGGAGAAGCTCAATTAAGATGGTCTTCTCGACTCTTTTGATTTTAAATTATTTGAGACATGTGAATCTTGTTTACTTGGCAAGATAACAAAGGCACCTTTCATGGATCAGAGTGAGAGAGCAAATGACTTGTTGGCACTCATATATATTGATGTGTGTGAGCCAATGAGCTCAATTGCTAAAGGTAGTTTTCAGTACTTTATAACTTTTATCGATGACTTTAGTAGATATGGATATATCTATCTAATGAGTCATAAGTCAGAATCCTTTGAAAAGTTCAAGGAATTCCAAAATGAAGTACGTAATTATTTAGGAAAGACAATCATGTTTCTACGATCAAATCGTGGAGGAGAATACTTGAGCCTTGAGTTTGATAATCATCTAAAGGATTGTGGAATTGTTCCACAATTGACTCCACCCGGAACACCTTAGTGGAATGGGGTCTCCGAGCGAAGAAATTATACCTTATTGGATATGGTCCGATCAATGATGAGCCAATGTGATCTTTCATTATCCTTCTTGGGATATGCTCTTGAAACAGTCGCTTTCACACTAAACAGGGTGCCATCAAAGTCGGTTGAAAAGACTCCATATGAGATATTGATAGGACGTCGTCCTAATCTATCTTTTCTTAAAATTTGAGGTTGTGAAGCTTATGTAAAGCGTTTACAATCCGAAAGCTTACTCCAAAATCCGACAAGTGCTTGTTTATCGGGTATCCTCGGGAAACAAAGGATATTGTTTCTATAACAGGGACCTTGGCAAAGTGTTTGTCGCCCAATATAGTGTATTCTTGGAGAAAGAGTTTCTCTCAAGAAGGGTTAGTGGGAGCTCGGTGCATCTCTAAGAAGTTTGAGAAACATCTGAAAATGTTTCAACTCCGATAGAACCACTACAGGATAATCAAGGTTTTGAAGAACCTATTGCACCACGTAGGTCAGAAAGGGTACGACATGCACCTGAAAGGTTCATGTTCCTAACCACTTAGGAACGAGATATATTATTGTTGGACAACGATGAGCCCAAGACCTATGAAGAAGCGATGATGGGACCAGACTCTGAGAAATGGCTTAGAGCCATGAGATCTGAGCTTGAATCCATGTATACCAATCAAGTTTAGAACTTGGTTGATCCACCCAATGGTGTAAAAACCATTGAGTGTAAATAGGTTTTCAAGAAGAAAATAGACATAGATGGAAATGTTCGCATCTATAAAGTGCAATTGGTGGCAAAAGATTTCAAACAGATTTAAGGTATTGATTATGATAACACCTTCTCTCCCGTTGTAATGCTAAAGTCTATTCGGATCATTCTAGCGATTGCTACATATTTTGATTACAAAATATGGTAGATGGATGTCAAAACAACTTTCCTTAATGGAAATCTAAGTAAGGATGTGTACATGACACAACTGACCATTTTTGTTGATCCACAATGAGCTAGAAAGGTATGCAAACTGTAGAAGTCCATTTATGGAATGAAGCAAGTATCTCGGCGTTGGAACATTCATTTTGATGATGTGATCAAAGGGTTTGGTTTCATCAAATACGAAGAAGAGCCTTGTGTTTACAAGAAGGCTAGTGGGAGTACACTTGTATTTCTGATCTTGTATGTGGATGACATATTGTTGATCGGAAATGATATACCTATGCTGGAGTCTCTTAAGTCTTCATTGAAAAGTAATTTCTCTATGAAGGACTAAGGAGAAGCAGCATATATTATGGGTATCAAGATTTATAGAGATAGATCAAGGAGGCTAATTGAATTATGCTAGGATATGTATATTGACAAGGTGTTGAAGAGGTTCAACATACAGGATTCCAAGAATTGTTTTTTGCCAATGTCACATGGCATAAATCTCAACAAGACTCAGTGTCTGAGTACACCTGATGAGCGAGATAAGATGAATGGGATTCTATACGCTTCGGCAATTAGATTCATCATGTATGCCATGCTGTATACATGCTCAGATGTCTCGTATGCTTTTAGCATAATGAGCAGATACCAATCTAATCTAGGTGAGAGTCACTGGATAGCCGTAAAGAACATCTTAAAGTACTTAAGAAGAACTAAAAATGTGTTCCTAGTTTATGGAGGTGAGGAAGAGCTCGTTGTAAGTGGTTACACCGATGCAAGCTTCCAAACTGATAAGAATGACTACAGATTGTAATCTGGATTCATTTTCTGCCTTAACGGTGGAGTGGTGAGCTGGAAGAGTTCTAAGCAAGATATAGTAGCTGACTCTACAACAGAAGCCGAGTACATAGCAGCTTTGGAAGCTACAAAGGAAGCTATTTGGATCAAGAAATTTGTTTCTGATCTTGGTGTGATGACTAGTGCCTCTAGTCCGATAGACCTCTATTATCATAATAGTGGAGCTATTGCACAAGCAAAGGAGCCTAGGTTACACCAGAAGTCCAAACACATACTACGCTGATATCATCAGATCCACGAGTTAGTGGATAGGGGAGATGTAAAGATATGCAAAGTGCAAACTGATCTGAATGTAGCAGATCTATTGATAAAGCCACTCTCGCAGCCTAAGCATGAGGCACATACTAGATCAGTATTGCGTCATAAATCCTTTTTAATTTCTAAAAATTACAGAATAGGGTTTAAACTTCAAAAATTCATATCTAATTCATCCCAACTCTAAATTTAACCTTTCAAATTGTAGAATTTTGCTAACATTGAACTCTACCCATTAAAAATATGTTCACACACAGAATGTTTGCTTTACTATACTGTTTTAATTAATTATTGTTTGAATATACTACTGTTTAGTCTTTGAAGTGTTAGAAGAGCCTATGTACGTCGAGGAAGCGCCCATTTTCATCGCTATTCAGTAAGATGAGTTGTTCAAGTCTTCCATTTGATTATGTTGAACCTATGTATTCAAAGCTACTATTTATTCAAAATTGCAATTTATTTTAGAATGACACTAGGATAGGGATATAAGCTTGCTTGTATTGTCTCTTGTTGTTATTTACCTATTCCTTGTTCACCTAGGGACTATTAAACATGACTAGTATGAATCTTTACTATGATTTATCTGGATGCTTAGGATTGCTTAGTCCTGCTTAGAAACTAGTATCACATTCATCATGATGATTAATACCACTTTCATGCTAATGTTGGCTATATGATTACTAGTTGGTTAGTGAAATGGTTCATGAATTAAATGTCACTAAAACTTGACTAAGGTGGGTTGTCAGTACATGGTTTGTGGTTCTGCTAGTCGTACTCATGACACTTTAAGGACCGGTTCATGGGTCGGTTTTGCACTCCCCACAAGCCAACGTGGGTAATGGTTTGATCAGAAGCCTAGAGATTCCAGGTGGAGCTTTGAGATGGCCGATAGCCCTGCACTCTTCAAAGTATTTGCTATATAGATAAGGAGCGCCAGGGGGATATCGGGTGTGATGGGAACCTAGGGTGTGAAGCTTGGAGGATCTAGGTGAATGGTCTTATCACAGCTCTTTTCTAAGGTAACGTGGTGGTATTGAGGCGCATGGTGACTTGTTGTAGGGCTATGTCTTGTGGGTAAAGTTGTGCACCTCTGATCAGAGTAAAACTATTCAAATAACCATGCCCACGGTTAAGGGCGGCAATGCAAGGTCACTCATGATTAGTCCCACTATTACTTAATTAACCTGATGTTACTTTTTGTTCAACCTGGTTAGCTATGGTATAGAGTGGTTTGGTTGGTTTTAGACCTGATGACTCTGGGTAAGAGTTATTTCATGATTGGTTAATACTGCTTTTAAGGTTTCAACTTAATTAGAACTACTTTTTAAATTCTATCTCTCTTCAATGCTGTTTTTTATGCAAATGAACCCTATTATGCCATCCTTTGTCTTTAAATTGTCTATTGTGTGCCTCGGCTGATTCCTAGACGAGGGTACTTTCCGCACAATAAATCGTAAGGAAATAGTTGGAATTTCTGGCCATGACAAGTTAGTATCAGAGCTACCTTAACTGTAGGAATGGCCAAATGATTTAACCTTAGGAGCTAAAAACTATTTTCTAGTTATACTCCTCTTCTATTCTCTCTTCAAAAATGTGCTTCTTTTTCTAGAAAAAGTGGTACTGATTTTATTTTGTTTTATTCTTTTTAGTCATAAGGATGCACTCATTAGAGCACATGAACAAGAGAACAGAAACCGGCACACCATTTGTTAGTTGCAGAATCAAGTGGACATGATGCGAAAAGAAGTTGCTGCACTAAAGGAAGAGTCGCCATCAGGAGGTGCCAGGATCTGTTGTACCGCAAGGAAGCGAGTTCAGATGCCGCCCAAGGTACAGGTGATCAACAGGGTGCGTGGAGAGGAAATCATTGTTATCGAGAGTAATGAAGGTAAAGATGATGAGGAAGACATAGTCATGAAAGAGAAAGAGTTAGAAGAGTCAGAGTTTTCTTTTGATCCAGCTACAAAGGAGCCTAGACCTTAGAGTCCATATGTACCTTTAGTACATTGTGTTAGGAGTTTGTTTTTCTTAGGCTAAATGCTTGTTAGCTTTGCTTGTCTGTAGTGTGTGGTTTGTATCGGTCCCCTATGATACATCTGCACTTAGGAGTTTTTCTTCTGGAGTCTAATAAAAATCGTAACAAAGTTCAGATCAGTACAAGATGTTTTTCTCTTTTCTCTTTTCTCTTTCTAAATTCTGCCTATCCCCTCTTTCATTTGTTCTCTTCAGCAAGATGGTTCAGACTCGTCGCATCAATTCTTAGGAAGGTATGGAAGAAGCTGGTGGATCGAATAATGGACAGCCTCAGCAGTAGCAACAGCCCTATATCCAGCCTCCGATACGAGAGAACCCTATCTTGGCACAAGTGCTTGCTAACTAAAACCAGCTCATGGCTATGCTGATGAATCAGATGAATGCTCAGTAGCATGCCCCACTTGCTCAACCTCCACCTGCACCTGTCCCGGTTCAAAACAAGTTGTCTGAGTTTCTCCATGTGAGGCTACCTGTTTTCTCTAGCACTACCAACCTGGTGGAGGCTAGTGACTGGCTGTCCACTATTGAGAAGAAGCTAGAAGTTCTGCAGTGCACTGAGCAAGAGAAGGTTTCTTTTGCTACCCACCAACTTCAAGGTCCAGCAGAAGAATGGTGGAGTCATTTTAAAGAGAATAGAGTTGATGGAACAGAGATTACTTGAGCAGATTTTTCAGGTGGTTTCAGGAAATCCCATGTTCCTGATGGACTAGTGGCTCTGAAGAAGCGGGAATTTTGTACTACAAGCAAGGGAATCATTCCATCACTGAATATTTACATAAGTTTAATCACTTGGCTCGTTACACCCCTAAAGATATAAAGTCAGATGTTGAACATCAGAAGAAGTTCCTTGGTGGTTTGAATGATGAACTGGCCGTTCATCTGATTTCTAGAGATTATGTTGATTTTCAGAAGTTGATTGATAAGTCGATTCATCAAGAGGATCAGCATAACAGGATAGAGTCTAAGAAGCACAGAATGGCGCAGAATCAACAATCCAACAATCAGAAGCCTCGTTTCATGACGGTGCTGCAGCAGCAGCAGTCAGGAGGACCCAATGCTCAGGTCAATTGCCCTCTTTAGTTCTATGTTGCTAGTGGGAGTGGAAATGCTAGTGGTGCACCTCAAGCTTATCGCCCCAATGCGCCTCGTGCTGCTCCAGTCACCGGTGCTAATCAAGTTCCTTTGAAGGATAAGAGTGGAAAGCCACTGGTGTGCTACAATTGCTATAAGCATGATCATTATGCTGACAAGTGTCTGGAGCTCAAGCGTCTGAACAAAGCTACAGCAGCCCCAGCCCAAGCTCTGGCTAGACAAGTCAAGGCAAGAGTGAACCATGTGACAGTGGAAGAACCTCAAGCTGCCCCTGATGTAGTATTGGGTACGTCTCCTGTTTACTCTATACTTGCAACAGTACTTTTTGATTCCGGTGCAACTCATTATTTCGTATCAAAAAGTTTTGTGGAAAAATATGAAATGGATGTAGAACCCCTCTCCCGTTCACTTGTGATCTGTACCCCTAGTCACTAGATGCCTTTCTCTCTTTTTAGTCCCCTGGCAACCATCGAGATCCTTGATGTCCCTTTTCTAGCCAACATATTCTTAATAGAATCCAAATACCTAGATGTCATTTTAGGAATGAATTGGTTAGTGAAGCATGAAGGTGAGATTAAGTGTGCAACTAGAGAAGTCACCATAACCAACCACCTTAGCCAAACCATCACTTTGCATAACCCGAACCTGTCTGGTCTGAAGATCATGTTGAATGAGGTCAAGATTGAAGAAATACATATGGTGCAAGAGTATCCCGATGTTTTTCTAGAAGAGTTACCTGGTATGCCACCTAAGACAGATATTGAGTTCAGAATTGATCCAGCTCCTGGTAGAGCCCTAATTCATAAGAGACCGTATCGGATGGCCCCAAATGAGTTAGCTGAAGTAAAGAAGCAAGTGGAAGAATTGTTGGAGAAATGATATATTTGTCTAAGTACTTTGCCTTAGGGAGCTCCAGTTGTCTTCGTGGAGAAGAAGGACAAGTCCAAGAAAATATGTGTAGATTATAGAGCTTTGAATAAGGTCACAATCAAGAATAAGTAACCTCTTCTTCGCATTGATGATTTGTTTAATCAGCTGCAAGGAGCCTCAATTTTCTCCAAGATAGATCTTCGATTAGGGTATCATCAGTAGAGAATTTGGGAAGAAGATATCCCCAAGATAACTTTTACAACCCGTTATGGATTGTTTGAGTATCTGAAAATATCATTTGGGTTGATCAATGTCCCTACTTTCTTCATGAACCTGATGAACAGTGTGTTTATGGAATATCTGGATAAGTTCGTGGTGGTGTTCATTGATGACATTCTTATTTATTCCAATATAGAGGAAGATCATGCAGCTAATTTACATTTAGCACAACAGAAGCTGAGAGAACATCAGTTGTATGCTAAGTTAAGTAAGTATGAGTTTTGGTTGAAGGAAGTGGAGTTTCTGGATCACATTATCTCTTCTACTAGAGTTGCCGTTGATCCAAGCACAGTCGAAGCCGTTACTGATTGGGTGCAGCCCCAGAACACTACTGAGATAAGGAGTTTTCTAGGACTTGTGGGTTATTACCATCGGTTCATTAAGAATATCTCTAAGATAGCCAAGCCTATGACCAACTTGCTACATAAGGACGAGAAGTTTGTTTGGACACCCGAGTGTGAAGATAGTTTCATGGAGTTAAAAAAGATATTGGTATCAGCCCTAGTGCTAATTCTACCAGATCCTAAAGGAGATTTCTAAGTATATTATGATGCATCCCATCAAGGTTTAGGATGAGTGCTAATGCGAGGAAAAAAAGTAGTTGCCTATGCTTCTCGACAACTAATACCTCATGAGTTGAATTATCTGATCAATGATTTAGAAATGGCCGTAGTGGTCCATGCTCTAAAGATTTGGCGTCATTATCTCATTAGAAACCCTACAAAAGTCTTCATAGATTATAAGAGTTTGAAGTATATCTTCACTCAATAAGATTTGAACCTTTGGTAAAGAAGATGGCTTGAGTTAGTCAAAGATTATGATGTCAGTATTCAGTATCATCTTAGTAAAGCTAATATGGTAGCAGATGCTCTTAGTCGCAAGACCTATCGAGATGCTATTTCAGTTGAGGAAGTATCTTTGGAATTGCTGCATGAGTTTGAAAAGTTGAGTTTGAGCGTCATTCCAAGTGGATTTTTAGCAGCCTTAGAAGCCTAGCCTTCGCTGTTAGATCAAATTCTGGGAGCTCAAGTGAATGATCCATATATTCTGGAAGTGAAGGAAAGCATGAAGGAAGGAAAAGCTCATGAGTTCGTTGAGGATGAGCAAGGTACCTTATGGCATGGAAGAATCTGTGTACCTGATAAGAAGGAGTTGAAGGATCTCATACTTCATGAAGCCCATGAGACCTAGTACTCTATTCATCCTGGGACTACTGAGATGTATCAAGACCTTCGAGAAAAGTTTTGGTGGCCCAGTATGCACCGTGAGATAGCAGAATATGTAGCCCTATGTGATGTGTGCCAAACAATAAAAGAAGAACATCAGAGACCAGCAAGGTTACTCCAACCTTTGAGAGTGCCTGAATGGAAGTAGGAAGAAGTCAGAATGGACTGTATAACTAGATTGCCTAGAACAACCTCAGGGTATGATTCTATTTGGGTTATCGTTGATCGATTAACAAAAGCGGCTCACTTTATACCAGTCAAGACAATCTACCATAGTAGTCAGTTGGTGGAGCTATACATGGCTAGAATCATCTGTTTGCATGGAGTTCCTAAAAGGATAGTGTCAGATAGAGGAAGTCAGTTTACTTCTAAGTTTTGGCAGATGCTACAAGAAGAATTGGGTATCCGTCTGAATTTTAGTATAGCTTATCACCCCCAAACCGATAGTCAGACAGAAAGAGTGAATCCGATTCTACATGATATGTTGAGAGCTTGTGCTCTAGATTTCGAAGGGTCATGGGATAAGAACCTGCTCTATGCGGAGTTTTCATATAATAACAGTTATCAGGCTAGTCTTCAGATGTCTCCAATTGAAGCCCTGTATGGAAGGAAGTGTAGAACACCGTTGTTTTGGGATCAAGTAGGTGAGAATCAAGTATTCGGCACGGATATCATAAGAGAAGCTAAAAGCAAAGTAAAGATTATTTAAGACCGTTTGAAGGTTGCTCAATCAAGATAAAAGAGTTATGCCGACAATCATCATCGAGATCTCAGTTTTGAAGAATGAGATTTTGTATACCTCAGAGTTACCCCTTTTCGTGGAGTTCGTCGTTTTCAGACCAAGGGAAAGTTGGCACCATGTTTTGTGGGACTATACCGGATAGCATGTCGAAGGGGAGAAGTTGCCTTTGAGTTGGAGTTGCCCCCATCTATGGCAGATATCCATAATGTGTTCCATGTGTCCCAGTTGAAGAAGTGTCTACGTGTCCCATCTGAAGTCACGGATGTCGAGTAGATAGAACTTCAAGAAGATTTAACATATGTGGAAAAGCCTGTTCATATTCTGGAAGTCAGCGAGAGAAGGACCCAGAACAAGGTTGTAAGGTTTTGCAAGGTTCAATAGAGCAATCATTCAGAAGAGAAAGCCACTTAGGAGCGTGAAGATGAATTGAGAGGCAATCACCCGCATCTTTTTGCAAGCGCTTCCGAATCTTGAGGTCGAGACTCTGTTTAGGGGGTAGGTTTGTCATAGCCTGAAATTTTCAGAATATAAAAGTAGTAAGAGCTGTGAATAAAATAAAAGAAAAATGAATTTTCAGTAAAAGAAAAAATAAAAGAGAATTTTTCTTAAAGGAAAAGGAAGATTTTTGAATATAAAAATTTGAGAAAGAAATTTTTGTAAATAAAATGTTGCTGAAATTTTTTGCAAAAGTCTCTAAAAATGTAAAGAATTTTTCAATAATTTTTCTGAGCCAAAAATATAATTTTCTGAATATTGGAAAGTCTTTTTCTAAAAAGAAAAGAATTAAAATTAAAAAAACAAAATTTCTTTTCTTTTCCTCTGGGTG
>KE372819.1:242849-273878 GCA_000418225.1 Zizania latifolia | reverse complement strand
GTGCGGCGCGCAGGGGTGGGCAGGTGCGACACGGCCAGCGCGCGGGCACGAGAGCGCGGGTAAGGCCACTATTCCTCTGTTGGCAGATGGTTTGCCAAAAAAACTCTGTCATGCTGACTAGGTCTCTATTGGCAGACCATCTGCCGACAAAGGCAAAAAAAACATATATCGGCGGACCATCCGCCGATAGTAGACTATTTTTGTAAATTTTGAAAACTGTATACCATAAATAAAATTTCGAATAAAAAACATATTATTTTAAAAAAATCATAAAAAATGGCCCTACAACCGAATTGAAGAAGGGCTTTTCTGGGCTGGCAGGCCTGGCCAGCTACCAGTGCAGGACTAACAAGTCTGGGCCCATAAATTCAGTGAGATGAAGATCAAAGTTAACGATCAAGAATGTAAAGTTCATTAAGTGACTGCCAGGGTTAACAATCCTATTGAAGGATCAGTTACCGTCCCCTCGCTGAACTAGCGGTAACTAAGGTAAACCGACCAAAAATTAATTTCCAAATTTTGAATTCAAAATTTTGAAACAAAAAGGTTACCACTCGGTTTAGCTTGGTATTCGGTAACTACCGATTACCGATACCAAGTGGTGTGGCATCAGTAATTGATTGATTAGCCATGGCAAAGAATAGGTTTCCGTTGAAAACTGTTCGGTTTTTTAAAAATACAAAAAATAGAAAAATTCATAGAAAATAAAGAAAACCAGTTTTTTTTAATATGGGAAAATCTAGAAAAATACAAGATTACAAAGAAAATTTGTAATACAATGATAAATATATTTGGTATGGTATTTATTATTTTTAGTTGAATTAAATGGTAGATAACTATAAATTTAGTAATGTTATTTTTCATAAAAAAACAAAAAAACCAAAAAAAACTTGTAGTTATTGGACTAGGCCCAAATTTTTTATCGATCTTATGGTGCTCCAAAACTATTTCAAATTTGAATATTTTTTAAAACACAATTCACCAAAAATTATCACAAATCATCTAATATTTAATATTTATTGGAATTGTTTCAGAAGTTTTCAAAATTTTTGAATTCAACTTTAAATTTAAACCGAACCAGTCATTTTGGATGTACCTGAGATTGACGAACAGTCAACTACAACCACGGTAACCGAGACTGACTGCTTTTTTCTTCTATGTTTAACTCGTCCGTTCACTGTTTTTCGTTCTTTCATTTTCTTCAATTTCATCAGTCTTCTAGGACGTAGATATTCGCCGCTTGGTCACACTCACACATGTGGCTGGCGAATTATTAGCATATTAAAAATATTCAAATTTCATATTTAAAAATCATATTATTAGATTTATTATAAAAGTATTTTCACAATTGTATGTGCATGTGTAGTCATAACACATGCACATACCAGTTTATCGTATATACAATCTAATATCATAGCCATAAATTTAAAATTAATAACATATTAAACCCTATTATAAAATAGAATCCAATATCATGCTCACATTATCAAATTGTGAAGATTACCGATCACAAAGTTTTCACCCACTAGGTATGTAGCAGGGAAGCAAACAGTGTAAAGTTGTCTCAAACAAAGCATAAAGATAGCGGTGAGATAGCTCATGCAAAAAGTTGCATGCATGCTGCCTCAAAAATAAACGGCACTCAGCTCGTGACCAAGGCATGCACCGACACACTGCACCAAGCCCACTTTCGCTTATAAAATCCACTCTAATTAAACATTAGAGTATTGCTTAAGGTTAGTTCTAAATTAGGATAGTTTCTTAGCATTAATTTTATTGTCATATCAACTAAAATCTAATGTGATAAATAATTTATTAAATTAGAGAGATAAATTAAGTCTCAGGTAAAAAACCAGTTCTACACGATATCGAAGGAAGCAAATGAGAAGATTGGGAGAGTAAGGAAAGAGAAGATAGGTGATTGAATATAAGTTTATTTTAAAGAAACTATCTATTGAAGAGATAATGCCTATAAGTGCTTAGATATGGGACTATTTAAGGCAAGGGTGGAGGCAGGACTGAGATAGTTGGGGCTTTAGCCCTAGGCATATCTCTAAAAATTCATTAAAATTGTATCAAAATGTCATTTAGATTTTTAAAGAAATTCAAAAATAGTTCTTTCAACCTTACGTGTTATCAATTGTTGACTCTGCCCCTAATATTTTTTGAGTTTCAAAAAGTAGCCGATAAGAATAAAAAAGCTTACATTCCTTAGGTTTTGTATGCTAGTTCATTTTTAAATTATGTAGCGATTTATTTTTACAATCTAAATCTCAATTGTTTGAAAAGATTATTGTGGAGAGCTACAACAGACAAAATCTCTCTCCTTGTAATTATTATACATGTATTATATACAATATTATTAATATCTGATCAGTCAATCTGTTAGCCATAGGAAAATGCATGCTTACTCTATTATATAACAAAGAATTGGCAAACAAAATTCTAACCATATGCATACCACTACAGGCTATGGCTAGTTTGCACACATATTGGCACTGAATAACTGAAGTGCTCAGATGATGGAAATCGATTAACTAAAGTCAGAACGAAAATTAAGAACACGATCGAGTGAAACTAAGGAAATTGGTTAAACAAGATGAATAATGCAGGCAAGCCAAACTCTGACAATAAGATCAATCGAAGAAGAGATTAGAGATAGATGGAGTAACACTCTGGGTGTAAGTGAGCGTGCAGGCACACGCGGTAAATCAGCCGCTAGCTCTCACACGCGCTACGTACACAACAAAACGGAGGCAGTGTAGCAAAAAAGCACCGACCTCTCTCTGTGGCCGACGTATTAATTAACCTACCCTACAGGCTACAGCTAGCGGCCGGCGGCGGCGTTAGGTAGCTAGCTTTGCTCATCAGCTATCATCGATCAGAGCCAGAGAGCGCCGGCCTCCTTGAGCAGCGGCACGAGGGAGCCGTTGATGTGGGCGGCCATGACGCGGTCCATGGCGCCGACCAGCTTGCCGCCAATGAACACGACGGGCACGACGGGCGGCGCCACGCCGCCGCCGACGAGGCGCACCAGAGCGCGCTCTAGCTCGCGCCCGCACGGGTCGAGGTCCAGCTCGTGCACCGTGGGGTGCACCCCCATGCCGCAGAAGAGGCGCTTCACGGCGTGGCACATGCAGCAGCTGCTCACGCTGAACACCACCACCGCGCTCTCCGCCGCCGACACGACCGGCGCCATCGCCGGCATGTACGACCACGCCTGCTCCGCCGCCGCGCCGTACTGCATTGCTGCTCTCTCGCTGGCTAGCTAGCTACCTTGGCGATCAGAGCGCGCGCTTTCGAGTTTCCTGTAGGGTTGGCGAGCTCAGCAGCGAGAGCAAGGGCGTGTCTACATAGTGCAGGCCCAGGGGTGTTTTAGTAATTTCATCCGGGCATAAAAATAAAAGGATTACTTTTGCTTTTCTCGGCATTGAACTATATAAGTTAACGAACTTTGGTACGTAGGTCAGGGTTGGATATTAATTTAGACTTGGAACAGACATGTATATTCTGCTCGAAGTCGTTTTCTTTTCCTCTTTTTAACTTGAAAAATGGTCCAGTTTGGAATCTTCTTGTGTCAGCCATGAACCAATGCAAGAATCTATTCTTTTATTCTTCCTCTTCACTGGAAATTAGGGTGTGTTTAGTACAAATTCTCCACCTGATTCTGTGTAGAATTTATAGAAACTGAGCCAAACAGTTAAATATGCACCAAATTCCGGGAGAATCACTCCCTAGCAATTCACGTTTTGGAGAATCACTCCCTAGCAATTCACGTTTTTATGAAGGTAACAATTTCACATCTGATTTTGATTCACCGCATAATCACTTTCGCGGAGAAACAAAATATCGAATTAAAATAATCTGAATCTATACCAAACACCCCCTTAGCTTAGTCTCTGCTGATATCCTGCATTTTGCGAGTACTGTCTTTTAAACAATACTATTTTATCTGTCAAAAATATACCACTTAGAATTTAGCATGGTCTGCAATGTAAAACTTTGATTATTAATTTATTTTACAATATATTATTAACAACTATAAAATTAATATCATACGAAAGCATTTTTATATTTTAACTATATCATATTCATAACATAACATATATAGCTTAATTATTATTAGTTAAAAGTTAAAAAGATTGATTTTTTAAATGTGTATATGCCATATATATTTTTGTATGAGTATAATGGAAATTTCACTATCACACAAATAACCTTTAGTGACGTAGCTTTAGTGACATATAAAAGACACACGTTACTAATATACCTTCAGTGACGGGTGTGTTTACAACCGTCACTAAAGATCTACCTTTAGTGACGGGCCTCAATGATGTTCGTCACTAATGAGTTGCCAAATTTTAAACTGATCTTTAGTGACGAGCAATGTTGAGGCCCATTACTAAAGACCTACCTTTAGTGACGGGTGTGAGACCCATCACTAAAGACCCACCTTTGGTTACGCGTGAATATCTAGACCTGTCACTAAAGACCTACCTTTAGTTACGCGTGAATATCTAGACCCGTCACTAAAGACCGACACATATGAAATTTTTTGAAAATTTAGGCGGGCAAAAGAACATTAGCCCGAAAACATACACGCACTATTATAAAGCCTCGTCTCCCCTCTTCAGTCTCTACTCTCAACCATTCTACACTTCCCTCCCTTACTCTCTCTACTTGATCTTTAAAATTGTCATCTCGAGCTCTATCGATGGTGGTCAGCGTCACTGCAAGATCTACTCTACGACGACCGGCGTCATCTCGTACTCTACCCGACCATGAGCTTCTCTTACTCTCTCTACTTGATCTTTATTATTGTCATCTCGAGCTTTATCGACGGTGGCTAGCATCACTGCAAGATCTACTCGACGGCGACCGGCGTCACCTCGTGCTCCACCCGACCATGAACTCCTTGGTATTGAGCTACTTCAACAAAGGGTATGTAGTTATTGCTATTGTTTCACCAAATCCTACTACTTGGTTTCCTCCGATCCATTGTTGTCACCTCCTCATCTCTTTCTTCTTCTTCATCATCGCCCCTCCTCCTCCATTATGGCTCGGGGTAGAGGCCTTACCGACGATGACCACATGGAAAGCACATCGGAAAGACGACAAACACGACAGAAAGAGCCTTGACCACATCGGATCTAATCATCACCTCATTTGAATTGAAAGAAACTAAATGAATCTGTATAGAACAGATTTAAAATGAAAAAATCGACCTTTAGTAACACGTGAACATCTATACCCGTCACTAATGGTCCACCTTTAGTGACGGGTGTATTTCCGTCACTAATGATAGGTCATTACTGACATGATAAGAGTGACAGGTGCGATGCCCGTCGCTAATGACTTTTATGACCTATCACTAATAGCCTTTTTAGGTAGTGTTTGTAACATTTATATCAACTAGGAATAGGGGCGGCAATGCACCCGATGGGGTTAGGGACCCGCCTCTACGGGGCTGGGGTCGGGGCTATTTTTGATCCGTGGGTCTATCGGGTCGAGGGCCCGCATCGAAGCGGGTCTAGGTCCGGGTCTATTATTTAACCCACAGGTCCCCAGTCCAGTAGAAAAAAGCCTAATAAAAGAGAGTTAAAATACAAAAACCCTAGTCTCCAGCAAGCAGAACCCCATCCTTCCTCCTGCCCTTGCACCCCCGCAACCCTGTAACCTTCCTGGCATTCCATGCCCCCGCAACGTTCGTGCCCCCGTGCCCACAGCCGTGCTCACCGGACTGCGCCGCCTAGCCATCGCCGTCAGAGATCCAGTCCACGCCACCTGCCCGTCGCCGTCGGCCCTCGTCGCCGCTGGCCCCCAGTCACCGCCGGAGTGTCGGATCGTGCCGCTGGATTGCCAAACTACACTGTTGTCCCCATCGCCGGCCAGATACAACCTGGTTGGGCATCGCGTGACCGGATCTGCCGCCCAACCGCCTCCGTACCTCTCCCACGCGCCCGGATCTGTCGCCTAGCAGCCGCTGCACCTCCGCCACCGCCATCCGCCCTCTGGTCGCCCCTCGGCCGCTCGCTGCTCGCCCTTGCCACCGGCCTGGGCGCCCGGTCACCCCTTGCCACCCGCCCGTTCAAGCTGTCGCCGCTGGGTCTACTGGGGACCCAACGGACCCGGGTTTAGGGCGAGATTTTATCCCGCAGGAACATGCGCGGGTCAGGTCTAAACAGGATCAGGTTTGAATTTGGTATTAACCAATTCGAATCTGACCTGACTCGTTGCCGCTCCTAACTAGGAATGTACATACTACATCCACGACATACTGTGCACTCTGAACAAGCTACACGCGATATAGCGCATGGTCGCATTACTAATTAAGATTTCCAACATGCAAGTACTTACATTATTTGATATGAAAAACTTAATATAATGTCTACACACACATGATGTAATTAATGTCGTGGGACAAGTACCTGAAACAAGTGAAGCCTGCTTTTCATGGGGCATCGAGCATGCAAATTACTAGTAGGAAGAACAACTCAAGTGTGTTACACATCGCGGCCGGTGATGTGCTTTTGTTTCCCTGGTCGTGGACGATGCTGCCTCTCCTGCATGAACACACACGCAGGCACGCAGCCCTTTTTTTCTCTTTATCAATGTACAAAGGGGAAGCATCGATCGCGGCTGCGATTAAATTTGTCATGGATTTGACGGTGAGAGAAAACACCGGCTTTTGCTCCCACTAACATAGGTCGATCTATCTCACAATTATGTTGTCCGGCAGGCTAGCTAAGACCTTAATTATTTATTATATATTGCTACCTTTTATATTACCCGTGCTTAGTGATTCTCTGATTCTTTTTTATAAGTCGTTTTTTCTTGTGCATAAGAATTAAGAAATAAACTTAAATGATTTTATCATTTCTTATTTATTCTATGGGTTCTTTATTTGTGAGAAATATAACAATACTCATTTAACAAGGACAAATATAAAAGAAAAGATTAAAAAATACACATATAAGTTAAACGACTTATTTGGAAAAAATAAGAAAACTAAAATGACATATAAAAGAAATCAAGTGTGGTATTCAAATGTTTGAACTTCATATTGTTGTTTAATTAAATTTTAATCAGGCCAAATTCCTTCCGTGTTGTATAGTGTTATATACATTCTGCGTGATAAAAAGTGCACTGAAATATAAGATAGTGTACGGTTTCTAGGACAAGTACGAAAGAGATATATATGACAGTTTTAGTGGGAGTTTGTAAGAGCGAGCTAGCTTATCTTGAATTTAGAGAAAATACTCTCAAACCATCTCATCTTGTCCTATCTTAACACACCAATTAAATGCACGAACTAGATCCCATTCTGGGATGGTCTCATCTTGTTCTGGAATCATGCTTGGTTAGTGGTATGAGATGGGTGGGACAGAATGGATATCATGGAGCGATCCTAGTTCATATGTTTAGTTGGTGGGATGAAATGGAACGAATTCATCTTACCTCAGAGAATACTTTTTTAGATTCATGGTGAGCTTGTTTCAAAAAATAGCATTGATTAGTAATAGTTATATATAATTAATATTAATATGGGTGATTAATTACTGCATAATTATATAGTATTATTAAATTATGCATAGTTAGTTAATTAATATGAACATTTAGCACTTTATAATACATATTTTCACACTTTATTTAGCCCATTTAATTAGTTAATAATAGTTTAGAGTTATAATATCTCATTTCGTCCTTCAACCAAAACTGGACTGGACCATCATGTTCTTTCATCCAATGACTAGATGGAACGACCGTTTAGTTCCACCTCATCCCTCCAAATCCAGATCATCTAGTCTGTTTTCTAGTCACTAGCATAGAAACCTCATTGGTGTCGGTTCATAATCTCCATATATGTTGTTTTTTAATACGCCTAATGAAAATGACACTAATAGCTTGGCCACATATGTGCCAATTTAACCGACACATATGAAGGTATATTTGGCTGGTTCCTGGCACATATGTGGGCTATTAGGGTTGTTTCTAGCCAAGGTTGGTGCTGAGATTTTAGGGGCCTAGGACAAATTAAAATTTAGAGACACTTATACTGATATAATAATATAGTACTCAAATTTATAAATATATATATGCAAAATCTTACCGATACACAATTAAAATACATCCCAAAACAATATTCATATAGAATAATGTGTGCATATTAAATTATCTATTTTTTTTTAATATTCCTTGATGCAAAGCCACTGATGATGGTGCCAATATCTATCTCATCCTGTCAACCATTTAACCTCTCTTGAGACATTATAGATCTCAATTAAATATGTGCTCATGATCACTCATATTATTTTTATCCATGTCGATACCAACATTATCTTCTACAAGGTTCTAATCATTTGGATTAGCATTTGATGGTTCTTCCACAACGACTATCATCAATACATCTAAATCTCCTGAAGTGCTTATATTACTCTTAAAAAATATATCAATAAATACTCTTTGTGATTATATCAACTCATCTACTCATTTTCTCTTTCTTATTTTCTCACTGCCAGAAACATACTTTATTAATGACATGATACTATTAAAATTTAGAGAAAAAATAGTTAGTATAAAAATCCTACAAAAAGAAATAAGCATTAGCATTTAGCAATAAACAAATAAACAAATAAAGCAATTAAGCATTAGCACATGACTAAAGGAGTTGGATCTCATGTGATCATGTTGCCACGTCTCCTACTGCCTAGTGACTGGTATCAAGACTCAAGTATCCACTGGCCACCATTGCACTGCATCGATGGAGATGAGAGATCATTGAGACGCCAACCTATGTGAGCTTACGAAGCGAGAGGGTGTACCATTTTCTGCAAGTACATAAGATAGTTGTTGGCACAATTTGCGCTTTTCATTTTCACATTAGCAATGGTGCACTGGAGGCAACTGTGTATATACTTTAGCTTAGAACAACATCTGTTATGTGTTGTAAATTGTTAGTACCTACTGTGATTGGCTGAAATAAAACCATCTTGTGTCGCTCTTCGGTGGACATCTCATGTGAAATGAAATTAGTTGTGAAGAATTTCAAGCGAAATGAAATCTAAATTATTGTGAAAATGTCAAGTGAAGTGAAATCCAAATTAGGTTTGATAAATTTGAAGTGAAATGAAATCCAAATTATTGTGAAAAATTTCGAGTGAAGTGAAATTCAAATTAGTTGCGAATAATTTTAAGTGAAATAAAATTCAAATTAGATATGAAGAATTTCAATTGAAATGAAATCCAAATTAGTTGTGTAGAATTTTAATTGAAATGAAATCCAAATTAGTTGTGAAGAATTTCAAGTAAAATTAAATGCAAATTAGTTGTGAATAATTTCAAGTGAAATGAAATGCAAAATAGATGTGAAGAATTTCAAGTGAAATGAAATTCAAATTATATGTGAAGAATTTCAAGTAAAATAAAATTCAAATTGGGTGGAAAGAATGTCAAGTGAAATTAAATACAAATTATTGCTGGGTTATATGCAAATCTGTGCTTTTTTAGAATCATGTATCTTTACTACCGGTTTTATTTATATCTCGATACTAAGGTATCTCTAGTACCGGGTAGTAAATAAAACCGGAACTAAAGGTATTGACAAAAAAGCACAGATTAGTTGTGGATAATTTCAATTGAAATGAAATCCAAATTAGTTGTGGAGAATTTTAATCGAAATGAAATCCAAATTAATTGTGGAGAATTTCAATCGAAACGAAATCCAAATTAGTTGTGGAGAATTTTAATCGAAATGAAATCAAAATTAGTTATGAAGAATTTCAATTAAAATAAAATCCAACTTACTTGTGGAGTATTTTAATTTAAATAAAATCTAAAATAGTTGTGAAAAATTTTAATTGAAATAAAATCCAAATTAGTTGTAAATTTTGATCGAAATGAAATCCAAATTAGTTGTGGGGAATTTCAATCGAAATGAAATCCAAATTAGTTGTGGAGAATTTCAATCAAAATGAAATCCAAATTAGTTGTGGAGAATTTTAATTGAAATGAATTCCAACTTAGTTATGAAGAATTTCAATTGAAATAAAATCCAACTTAGTTGTAGAGAATTTTAATTGAAATAAAATCTAAATTAGTTGTGGAGAATTTCAGTTGAAATACAAATCCGTGCTTTTTTTTCAGAATCATGTATCTTTAGTACCGGTTTTATTTATGGCCCGGTACTAAAGATATCTCTACTACCGGGTAATAAATAAAACCGGTACTAAAGATTCCAAATCATTTCTTCACTGATACAAGCAAACACGCTGAGCTGCGTGTGCCGATGGATGATGGAACTGCTTCGTTCAGTCCCGAGGCAATGGTTCATTTCCCGCGACAACTATACCGCTTCTTTTCCCCGGCGTCGCTTGATCACACTAATCGCTACATTAAAATCCCGGGTCGCAACCCAAACCTCTCGTACTAGCACTCTAGCAGTCCTCAGCCCCCTTCTTCCTATTAGATCGCCGATGGAGAGATCAACGTACACGGTGACCATGGTGCTGAGTCGGTGGAACGCGCTCCCGTTTGATATCGCCGTGGAGATCACCGGGCATATTGCCGAGACCTCCGAAGCACCATTAGCTGACCTCTAGAGGCTACGCCAGGTGTACCGAACCATGCGCCAGGCGTGCCGTGACCACACCGTTAGGAGGAGGTTTGTCCTGATGCATGAGGGTCCCCGGATGTCTTGGAAGGAGCATCCTCGATATCTATGGCTAATGCGCACTTTGGTAGACACGGGCCACATGACGACATGCTTTATCTAGGTCATGCATCTGGTCTTCGGTGTAGGGCCACTATCGCAGGGTGCCCAACTGCTACGTACGTCCATGGAGGTCGAGCACAAGATGGCTGTATATTTACTCGCCCTCGTTGAGTACAACCGTTAGGACATCGTAGCTGAGATCATATTGTGGCTCATAAGGCTAGTGGAAGGCGAGGCGATAGACAGGGTAGCTTCCATCGAAGGCATGCATAGGAGGATCACCAACGAGCATTGTTGGCATCTTCGTGAACGCGCAGTGGACTCGGTCCGTCTAGCAGTGCATGGGTGGTGGGATCCAGAACCCAGCACAGTAGTGATGCCTCCCTTGTGCACGACTAGCGGCTACGGTGACTACGAAAACCCTTGGCTTGAGAACTTGCTCTCCTTCTGTAGCGAGAAATGCAGAATCAAACACGAGTGCCATCTATTCTTCTCACGACTACCAGCACTAACGTATTATGGTTAAATAGTTGTAATTAATTAGCTATTATATAGTTTAAACTTTTGTATTAGCCACTATATTTAAATGAAGTGGAGCAGTATTTAACTTAATGAAGTCTGTTATTCTATAAAATGCGGTGTACGTGATCAGCACAAGTGAAATTTAAGTTCATTTTACAAATTTTAGTTCGGAAAAGAAAATCCAAAAACTTTATACGGTGACGATCGCTAGTCGCTCGCGTCTGTAATGAGATTTTACACCTGTCTCTTAAACTTTAGTACTGGTTCTAGTAGTAAGCTGCTACTAATAATGGAGAGTTGGCCAAATTATGGCACACGTCTCCTCGTTATCTGTGTCCATCTAAATTTAGTACCAGTTTATAATATCAACCGGTACTAAAAGGTGAAAGTTTCATGGCTGCGTCTCTTCGGGACCTGAGCCCATCGCATTTTAGTACCGGTTTATCTTCGCAACTGGTACTAAAGACATGACTATATAAGGAGGTCCATGTACTCTATTGTTTCATGTACAACTTTCTTTCCTTCTTCTTCTTTGCTGACTTATCGTCCGTTGTTCTTCCTCTTCGGTAAGTCTACTTTCGTCTTATTCATGTTGTTCACCTTTAGCACTATATTTTATTCGTCTTATGTTTTGTTTCTATGCTCAGTCATGTCATCTCCCTCCACATCATTTTCGTGGTCATGGATGTCCGAGGAGGACTTCTCGATGATCACGAATGACCCGTACATTGCATGGGTCGTGCAAGCCTAAGAGGATTCAGTCATTCGGAGGATGCTAGGGTCCTCCAGGCTAAAAATAATATCGTCTGGGCTAGGAACTTGGTGGTGCAAGACTCTGGCCATTCGGACGCCAGAGCTGATGGCGCCGATGCAATGCTGGATGACGCCATCGACAACGCTCCTCGACAAGACATCGGTAGCAACAACAGTAGCGGCATTGGCAACAGCAGCAGCAATGATGGCAACAGCGATGATAGCGGCAACAACGATAGCAAGGGCACCGACAGCGATGGCACCGGTAGCGATGATGGTAGTAGCAACATCCATAGTGGCGGCTCGGCATGGGGTGGTGGTGATGGCGGCAGCGACGTCCGTAGTGGCGGGTCATCAGCATGAGGCAGCGACGACACTAGTAGTATACAGTATATAGTATATATATATTGTCGGCAAATCACCGATCAGTCCACCCAAGGGGTACCCGATGTGGTGATTAGATATGTGTAAGGGAAGCGTAATACCTTCGAATCTGATGGTCGACTCTAGAATATAAGAGCCAAGGTTTATACTGGTTCAGGCCTCCTAGAGGATAATAGCCCTACGTCTAGTGTTTTGACGTGTACTATGATCGTGGATCTTCAATTCTTGCCTCTCCCTGAGGACCCCGCTGCCGAGGGAGCATCACCCAAGGTTCAGGATTTGGCTGTGTCATCTCCCAAGGCTTAGGACCCGGCCGTGTCATCTCCCGAGGCTCGAGATCCTGCTACGTTGTCTCTTGAGGCTTAGTTTCTTTGTGTCCTGCATCAATGTCAAAAAGCGATTAGTTTTATCCTTTGTGCTTCATGAACTTCTAGCTTCTTTTTTATGAAGTAAAGATAGCACCTTTTGCTAATTTGTAGTTTTTAAGTCCTAACTGCATTTTTACCTCAAGGAACCTTAGGCCATATAGTACTCGGCATGTAGCCTTCAGGCTACGCATGTGCCTACCGACATTAGGTCGAACAAGCCCTCGAGGAATTCATGAGTTTGTAGTTTTTAGTAATCCTTCACGTGCCCAAAGCGACCTTTTGAGCCCTCGATATATCCATTAGTCTCGGGTACAGGGAACTAAAGCTGCTTATGCACTGATCCTGGCATCAAGCATCACGAGTTCTCGAGGCCACCGAGACTTGAAGTTAAGGCTTTAGGACTCGAGCCCCCGAAGGACTTAGCTATTAGTTGGATGCCGAGAGGGCGCAAACGCCAGCTCTTTTTCACTCGCCCGGTTGCTGACACCAAACCTAGAGCAAATCCATAGGGGCACAACCGTTTGAGCTAGACACGCGACGCTTTGCTTTGACCCTTACAGGGCCTGAGCCTAGCGATTATGGCCAATAAATATAAAGAACATGGTTTCACTTAGTGAAAAACTTAAACTTTATTTCATATAAGGTAGAGAGTACATAGCTAAAAAAGAAGGGAGGAAGTTTGATTGATGGCGTTTGTGATCCTCGACAAAATTGGGGGTGGAGTCAGATCAAAGCCCTTCGATAGTGGCTTGTCTCATCGTTGTTCCCTGCTGGTTCGTCATCTCCTTAGCTTTGGCCTGCTACTCTTCATGCATTATGACGTCCTCGTGGATCTTCTTGCGCCATACTTTCCTTCGGGTCTGGCATTTTCGTGGTTGATTCTTCACGCTGTCCATTCGGTCCTTGGTGTCGTCCCGTCCATCCTCTTCTAAGCGCTCAAACCTACGCCTGCCCTTCTGAGGACTCCAGTTGTTCCCCCTAAGCCCTTTGTGCCGCAGCCTTGTCGACTTGGTGCAGAGGGAGGAACTAGATCCAAGAGTCATGGAATAATCATCGGTGGACCCGGACCATGTCCTAGTGAGTCGTCTAGTGAGACGGCTTTCGGCATGCTCGAGAAAATCCTCTCGACGTCGGGAGCCCCGAGTAGGTGACTCCCCGAAGCTCTAATGGAGACGTCGGATGATTTGTTCAGCTACTTGATCACAGAGCTAGCCCAGAGCTAACTTTTGCACGGTGTCAGCCAGGCGCTCCGCAGCTCGATCCTCCTTTCGTGGGAGAAAGGGATCGAGACTCTGGCTCGGTGACTGCTCAGAAGTTGGAGCCGAGTCGAAAGCGATCAACCTTCCGAGCAAATCAGGCACGTACATCATGTTGCCCAAGACGAGCATTGTGCTTGGCTTAGCTGAAAGTTGACGTGGTGATGCCTTCGGATCTTGGTGAAAGCGACGTGATCCCCTACCCATGAGCCAACTGTCGATGAATCACAAATCAGTCCACCCAAGGGGGTACCCGAGGTGGTGATTAGATGTGTGTAAGGGAAGCGCAACGCTTTTGAATCCGATGGTCGACTCTAGAATACAAGAGCCAAGGTTTATACTGGTTCAGTCCTCTTAGAGGATAATAGCCCTACATCCAGTTTTTTGGCGTGTACTGTGATGGTGGATCTTACAATACGACGCAATCAAGCTATGGAGGCTTGGGGCACCGAAAGCAATAAAAATATGCTGAAAAGCTTGTCCTCTGGGGGTCTTGCCTCCTTTATATACTAAGGAGGTGAGCCTAACAACCCAGGACTCTATCCCGAGTAGGACTTAGATTGCTTACCAAACTCGGGTGCTAAATCCCTAATTACAAGAATTCTGGTACAAATAATTGTCGTAAGTTGTAAACTTGGATATGATGGTTGTTTTTTTGATAAATTTGTAGATAGAAATGACAAGGAGCTAGATGTATCTTGATTGTCATACTTACAATGAATACTTGAGTGGGGTGAAGTCTTTTATGAGTACTACTAGAGCAGACATGGAAGCTAAAGAAAAGACTGCAATGTGGTGTCCATGCTATGACTGTAAGAACGAAAAAAAGCTTTCAAATTTAGAATATGTCTATGACCATTTGCTAAGACGTGAATTCAAGAAGGGATATCATATATGGAACAAGCATAGCGAAGAAGGAGAAAATGATGGCAAAGCAGATCAAATTGTTTGCGATGGTAGTAAAGATGAATGTGGGGCCGATGATACAGATTACATGAGCTGCTCCATGGCGTCATTGAACAGTCGACACAATACTTGTGCGGTCACTTTTATAGGTGACCACACAAGTGTTGTGCTAAGTGCCACCTGATCATCAGTGATGGGTGGTAACTACCGCACGTCACTGATGACTTATCATCAGTGACGTGCGGTAGTTACCACCCGTCACTGATAACTTCCGATTATAAATAGGCGGGCCTTGAAGTGAACTGCACGTTTTCATTTTGCGCACAACCCTAACCCTAGCTCTCATCGTCGTCGCCTTCGTCGTGCTCCTCACCAGCCCCACCGTTCCATCCGTGCTCTGTTTTGTCCTGCGTGGCCTCTGTTTCGCCATCCGTTCTGTCACGCGTGGCTTCTGTTCCACCGTCTGTTCCGTTGCTCGTGGCCGACCCTACTCGCTGAAAGTGCATCTTGATGTATCTAGGCCCCTAATTTGTTTTGGTGTATTAATGACAATCGTGATCAAATGCTACTAATCATGTTACTGAGATGAATGCAGAAATTAAAACAAAAAGCAGTGTTGCAATTCAAGCAATTATGGAGAAAACGCTCTTTTTAGTGCAAAATAGGCTCATTGGTGTGAAATGTTTATTTTTCATAAGAAATTAAGTCTAGGTATGCCGTAATATCAAGAGGGGTGCGTTGGAACAATGTTCCAAAACTTAGTGCTCAAAGAAAAATCTTTTTGGAAAGTTTTTGGATTTATTCGAAGTTGAATTTTGATTTTCCAGCAAAGCCGTATAATCTGAATCAGTCCAGAGTATCCGAAAATATGGTTCTGTTTCACATTATTTTGTACGTCGGAGTATCCGGGTCATAATCTGAAAATAGTATTCTATTTGGATTTTCTCTAAAGCTCAGAATATCCGGATTCATCCGTATGATCCAGAAATTTTGTTCTGTTGAAGTTATTTTTGTGAGTCAGAACATCCGGACAATGCTGGATTATCTGAAAATTGCTTTTTGTTAGATTTTATTCTGAGGCCAGGAACATACGGACAATGCCGGATGGTCCGAGAATTCCTTTCTGTTCGAATTTATTTTGAGGCCCGGAATATCTGAACAAAGCCGGATAATCCAAGATAAGTGTTCTGTTTTATTTATTTTAGAGTCTGGAACATTCGGGTTGGTCCAGATCATCCGGATGAACAGTGCACAAATATTCCTTTCAATAGCCAGTTTTTGGAAAGGGGTATCAATATCTCCTTCTCCCATAATTGAGGCACGTTTCCCAAAATCCTAGCAGTCATTGCTTTGTACCCTCTCTCTCGTTCTAGTGCTAGATCTAGAGCGAATAATTGAGATTCGGGTTGAGAGTTCTTCACAAAATTTCTAGTGTTCTTCGTGATCCATTCTCGTGGAAGTTTTTGTGAGGGGGTGTGTATTGGTTTTCTTGGAAAATCTAGAGCACAAGGTGTTTGGATCGCGCTTGTTTTCAATGGATCTATTACTCTTGGATGTAATCCCTCCTAGATGGCTAGGCATCGATCCACGAGCACCTAAAGGATTGTGGGTGACCAGACAAGTTTGTATAAGGCTTCACCTCGGCTTCAAAGAGATAACGAGTGAAACCAAGGCCAACCTCGGTGGGCGCTTGGTGAGGAACAGGGTTGAAAGAGACCTGGCTCTTTAGGGTTCCTCAATGGAGACGTAGGATCATGGGATCCGAACTCTGGTAAAAATCATCTTGTTCATATTTTGTGCTTGCTAGTCTTTATTTATTTATTGCCCTATCTGTTAACTAGCAAGGCTTTTTTACATATCTATTCAATTTCCGCATACATAGATTGTTGGATAGGTTTAATTTTGTAGATCTTACTTTTGTTTATCTGGAGTGCCCAGATTATCTAGGTATCGGGACCCTCGGAGTGTCTAGTTTTCCTCCGGTCTTCGGAGTATCCGGCTAAGCCCAGATAGTCCAGGTCTAGGAAGTTTAAACTGATTATTTTCTTTGAGAATTTTTAGATTGCTTATTCAACCCCCTCTAGGCAACTTTCAGTTCTAAGAAAGAAAAATGAGAGGCTTGGTACCTTGGTAAGTTATGGGTGCATGAAGGGCTACAAATCAAAGGACGCTCTATTCAAGATCTCAACACTCAAAGTAATGTTGAGAAGCGCGGGCTTAGCTTTTATCCAAATGAAAGCAAGGTCAATGCAAGAAGAAGGTATAAGGGTAAGGAGGTTATAAAGTTTGTGAAGGAAGACCAAACTTCAAAGAAGACAAGCAACGAGCTTTATGCCTCACAAGCCACATTTTATGCTTCTTACTTAATTAAGAGAAACCACAGTGGTAAAGTAGTTGCTCAATTTATTGGAGATAGAAATAAAAAATCTTTGAGATGCATTTGGATTTATAAAGTTCTTGTCACTAACTTTGAAGGACCCAAAAAGATTTGGGTAGTTAAAACAAATAACTAATCCCTTTTGTAGGAATATTCCTCTGGTGGATCAAGTTGGGTGATGGATAGTGGATGCACCAACCATATGACCGAAGAGAAAATGATTTTTACCTCTTTTGAGCCTAATCAAGGTAATCATGAGTCCATTGTATTTGGTGACAATAGAAAAGAAGAGGTAATGGGTGTAGGTAAAATTGCTATCTCAAATGATTATTCAATTTCAAATATCTTGTTAGTTAAATCTTTAAGTTACAATTTACTTTCAGTTTCTCAATTATACGAAATTAGTTACAACTGTCTTTTTACTAATGAGGGTGTGACCGTTTTAAGAAGATGTGATAATTCCATAGTCTTTACGGGTAGATTGAAGTGAAAAATTTATCTAGTTGACTTTGCACTAGATAAGGTTAAACCTCAAACTTGCTTGGTGGCTAAAACTAGCATGGGTTGATTATGACATCGCTGGCTAGTTCATGTTGATATGAGAAACTTGTCAAAACTTCTTAAAGGGGAGAACATCCTAGGAATAACAAATGTTGTGTTTGAGAAATATAGGTTGTGCAGCGTATGTCAAGCTGGTAAGCAAGTTAGAGCATCACACTCCGCTAAGAACATCATGATGATAAGAAGACCACTTGAGCTGCTACACATGGATTTTTTTGGACCCGTGGCCTATTTAAGCATTGGCGATAACAAGTATGGGTTTTTTATTGTTGATGATTATTCTCGTATCACTTGGGTGTTCTTTTTGCATGATAAGAGTGAGACACGAAGTATGTTTAAAAGTTTTGCAAGAAGAGCCTAAAATGGGTATGAAGTCAAGATCAAGAGAGTGAGAAGTGATAATGGAAGTGAGTTCAAAAACACTAAAATTGAAGACTTTCTTGATGAGAAGGCATCAAGCACAAGTTCTTCGCTCCATATGATCCACCTCAAAATAGAGTGGTGGAACAGAAGAATCAAACATTGGTGGAGGCAGCAAGAATCATGCTTAATGAGTATAATACTTCGGACGTATTTTGGGCAGAAGCAATTAACACTGCATGCCATACAATCAACTGCCTTTACCTTCACAAGATACTCAAGAAGACGACGTATGAACTCCTAACCGGTAACAAACCAAATATTTTATATTTTAGAGTTTTTGGAAGTAAATAATTTATCTTGAGTAAGCGACTAAGAAATTCTAAATTAACCTCTAAGGTAGATGAAGGTTTCTTGGTTGGTTATATTAGTCAAACGCGCATGACTATCGTGTTTTCAATAAAACTTCTGGTATTGTTAAAGCCACTAGGGATGTGATATTTGATGAAACTAACGGCTTTCAAGTAGAGCAAGTCGATCCAAATGATGTAGGTGAAGAAGAACCTTCATGTGAAGCAATCAAGAACATGCCCACTTGAGATATAAAACCAAGAGGACAAGAACCTACATATCAACCAATACTATCTCAAGCTGAAGAAAGTCAAACACAAGAGACTCAAGAGCAAGAGGTGTTGGACAAAGAACAAGACATTCAAGAAGAAGTTATTCAACAACCTACACAACACCAAAGAATTCACCAAGGCATCCAAAGAGACCATCCCGTGAATAATATACTTGGAGATAGTCGAAGAGGAGTAAATACTCGTTCTCGTTTAGCAAATTTTTGTGAATGTTACTCTTTTGTCTCCTCTTTGAAACCTGTAAAGGTAAAAGAGGCTCTTGAGGACGCGGATTGGGTGATGACCATGCAAGAAGAGCTCAACAACTTCGAAAGAAATGAAGTATGGACGCTGGTAGAAAGACCAAAGCAAAATGTAATTAACACAAAATGGGTATTCCGCAACAAGCAAGATGAGCACGGCGTGCTCGTAAGGAACAAAGCAAGATTGGTGGCTCAAGGCTTGACACAAATCGAAGGTTTGGATTTTGGTGAGACTTATGCTCCTGTTGCTAGGCTAGAGTCAATTCGAATATTATTAGTCTATGCTACTCACCATGATTTTAAGCTCCACCAAATGAACGTGAAAAGTGCCTTCTTAAATGGACCAATATCTGAATTGGTATATCTGGAGCAACAATCAAGCTTTGAATATTCTAAATATCCAAATCATGTGTTTAAACTCTAAAAGGCGCTCTATGGGCTTAAGCAAGCATTTAGAGCATGGTATGAATGCCTTAGGGATTTTCTTCTTAAAATGGGCTTTGAAATAGGCAAAGCCGATCCTACCCTCTTTACTAAGCATTTCAATAATAATTTCTTTATTTGCCAAATATATATCGATGGCATTATATTTGGTTCTATTAATAATGGTTTTTGTGAGGAATTTAGTAGGATTATGACCAAAAGGTTTGAAATGTCGATGATGGGGGAGTTGAAGTTCTTTTTAGAATTTCAAAACAAGCAACTCAAAGAAATAACATTTATCAGTCAAATGAAGTAGATTAAAGATATGCTTAAGAAGTTTGACATGGAGAATGCCAAACCCATCAAGACCCCATGCAAACAAACGGGCATCTTGATCTAAATCAACAAGGAACCGATATCGACCAAAAGGTATACTGCTCTATGATTGATTCCTTATTGTATTTATGTGCATTTAGGTCTGATATAATGCTTAGTGTTTGCATATGCGTAAGATTTCAAGCTGCACCAAAAGAAATGTCATTTGGTTGCTGTTTAGAGAATCTTGAGATATTTGGTTCATACTCCAAACCTAGGGCTTTGGAACTCGAAATGCTCAACCTTTGATCTTATCAGCTATTCGGACTTCGATTATACCGGTTGTAAAGTGGATAGAAAAAGTACCACAGGAACCTGCCAATTCCTTAGAAGATCACTTGTTTCATGGTCTTCTAGGAAACAAAATTCTATAGCTTTATCCACAGTCGAAGCTGAATATATAGCAGCCGGTAGCTGTTGTGCTTAACTCATTTGGATGAAACAAACCTTAAAAGACTTTGGGTACAACGTCACCAAAATCCTATTATTGTGTGACAACGAGAGCGCCATTAAAATAGCCAACAACCCAGTTTAACAATCAAGAACCAAACACATTGACATTCACTATCACTTCTTGAGAGACCATGAGATCAAAAAAGATATTAGCCTAACCTATGTAAGAATAGATAAACAGCTTGTCGATAATTTTACAAGCCTTTAGATGAGCATCGGTTTTGTGAGTTAAGAAATAAGCTAAATATCCTTAATTCTCATAATATAGCTTGATACACTTGCATATAAATTGTCTATGTTGGAAATGAGAAGGTAAACTAATTGCCTTCCTCATATGAAATGGGCTACATTTTCAATAATCATGCAAAATCTTCATATTCATTTTTATGATCTTAAGCTATGCTATGCTGATGTATATGCTTATCTTGCCATGCTCTACTTATGTTTATACATGTCTAAAATACTTATGATGAAATATCATTATTAAGTCAAAAGTTCATGGCTCTTGTCATCCATGAATTCCTTGTGAGCTGAGATTTCTAGAGGAACCAGATCATCCGGCTCCACCTGGATGTTCCGAACCTAGGACATGTTTTGAAGTTCATTCTGGTGCACCTAGATTATCTGAATCTATCCGGATAGTCTAGATCGTCTAGAATCCTGGATACTCCGGAACATCTCAGAGTGTTCGGAGCGGGCTTTATAAATAGGTTCCAACCCCTCCGCTTCTCTCTCTCCTCCACTTCTTCTCTTCAACCCATCTTCCGGAGCTCCTTCTGGCCAGTCCTCCTCTGTAGCCCAGTCTCCTCCTCCTACTGGCTCTTAGCGTGCTCCTCCCACTCAAAGGACTGTGCCTTAGTCTAGCCCCTACAGTTCGCCGATCAAGCGAATTCTTTCAGTTATCTTCACAATATGCTGGAATAGCAATCGGAGGTGAGCTAAAAAGGATGAGAGGAGGAACAAGGTGATAAATCTGCTGCTTCAGCAATTAGGACATCCTCCCATGGAGCCTCTGTTTGATTCTGATGAGGAGTTTGATCCAAATGTGTTCGCTGACTGCACCGACCCATACGCACATTTCTTTGAATCCGGCACAGGGTCTTCCCAGCAGCAACCTCCTCCACAATAGTCTTCATCGTCTAATGAGGATGATGATGATGATGATGGGAGCGAGGTGACTCCGAGTGAGCCGATTTGCTGCTTTCTCTCTTTTTGGTGTCCTTGATGCTAAAGTGGCTAATGTTTTGTTTGGCTACTGTTTTCAATAATTTTGGCGATGAGAAGATCGCAGGAGCCATAAAAGTAGAGGACAGTGATAGCGGTATGTATAGCAAACTCACATTACGTACTACAAATGCATATTTTGTTTATGTACTTACCGACTTTTTATAATGGCAGGTGAGGGTCCTAGCAATGCTGTGAAGAAAAAAGGAAAGCAGATAACTAGGGAGGTCGACACCAACCAAATGGACCAATTGAAGAACATCTGTTATTTTAGCAATCGAATAGATGTAACTCCAGCAAGGAAGACTCTCTTGCAAGACATCTCAGCAGGTTTATCCTCTGAGACTCGGTTATATGTCTGCACAATAAATAACTCGATCATTAATAAGAAGTCGATGATAAGCTCTTTGTACATGTTAGAAAAGCAAACATCTACATATATGCACTTGGTCTTGTCTAACTAGCTTTATTCAAATTTTATTATAATAGTAGTTTTTAAGATAGTACTGTGAGAAGTACATCACACCTCACCTCTCACCTACACCAGTAGACCACCGAGATTCAAGTAGCAGCAGTAGGTACTAAGACAGTCCCAATTACGGTGCATAAATCCATGGATGGACAGTGCATAAATCCAATTGGCACTATATGCGCCTTCCATTTCAACATCAACAATGGTGCAATTGAGACTGTCATGAATGTGGTATAAACTTGGGGTATGATGTCTTCCTATCCATCTTCCTTTTTGCACCAATAACCATTATGCATATTGTACTGATTCTTTTTTCTTCAGGGAGGAGTAAAGGTGACTATAAAAGAGGCTGTAAAACTAGACATGTACAACCTTAAGCAATTCATAGCGGGTAGACAAAGAGAATCTCCGTAGGACACTATTTAAGCTATTGATATCGCTATTAGGGAATGCCCTAGTGAAAGTTAGAAGTTAGCTAGAAGTTAGAAGTTAATCTTATGGAACTTTGTTTTAGCCATGCAACATCGCCTTGGAATTGTCCATGTGATATTAATTTAGTTATGAATCTTCTGTGATGAATTATCTGTATTCTGTGTTATGTGCTTTGGAATGTTCGATATATTGGCTGCCAAATCTTAGCTTTGATTCAGGATGCAACCTAAAAATAATTATTTCTTTCAAAATGACCATAATATTAGTGACGGATAATAATACTCATCCGTCACTAACGAACCCTTTAGTGACGGGTGACATTACGACCCATCACTAAAGGGCCATAACAGGTGAGCCGATAGGCTCCCCTTTAGTGATGGGTAAATATTGTCGTCCATCACTAAAGGTTGACCCTTTAGTGATAGGTAAACATCCGTCACTAATGATGTTACATCACTGACGTGATAAGAGTGATGGTAGATTTGTCCATCACTAATAGAGATTATTACCCGTCACTAATAGGGTTTTCTGTAGTAGTGTTCACAAATTGTAATCCATGTCATGAACAAGTCTGCCTTGTAATGATAATTTGTCACTTTTATGCCTTTATGTCTGTCATGGATTATGTAATGAACAAGATGCGCTAGAATCTAATGTTTAATTATGTCCATTTCGTTCAGTTTGTGAATCTTGTGATATATGTTATTATGGTGCCTTAAATGTGATGTTTGTCATGTTTACTGTTGTTATGATGATGCATGCATTTAGGGGGAGTTTTATTGTTAATATTCATGTCTTATGTAATATTTATCACTTCTTTGATTATATTGTCATCAATCACCAAAAATAGAGAGATTGAAAGTTCATCTTGATGCATCTAGGCCCCTAATTTATTTTGGTGTATTAATAACAATCGTGATCAAATGCTACTAATCATGTTGCTGAGATGAATGCAAAAATTGAAACACAAAGCGGCGTTGCAATTCAAGCAATTATGGAGAAAACACTCTTTTTAGTGCAATATTGGCTCATTGATGTGAAATGTTCATTTTTCATAAGAAATTAAGTCTAGATATGCTGTACTATTAAAAAGAATACGTTGAAACAGTGTTCTAAAACTTAGTGCTCAAAGAAAAATCTTTTTGGATTTATTCTAAGTTGAATTTTGATTTTCCAGCAAAGCCGTATAATCTGGATCAGTCCGGAGTATTCAAAAATGTGGTTCTGTTTCACAGTTTTTGTACGTCGAAATATCCGGGTCAAGCCGGATACTCCGCAAACAATGTTCTGTTTGGATTTTCTCTAAAGCCTAGAACATCAGGATTCATCCGGATGATCTGAAACGTGTTCTGTTGAATTTATTTTTGTGAGTCGGAACATCCAGACAATGCCGGATGATCCAAAAATTGCTTTCTATTAGATTTTATTTTGAGGCCTGGAACATTTGGACAATGCCGGATGATCTGAGAATTCCTTTCTGTTTGAATTTATTTTGAGGATCGAAATATCCGGTCAAAGTCGGATAATCCGAAACAATCGTTCTATTTGATTTATTTTGGTGTCCGGAACATCCGGTTTAGTCTGGATCATCCGGATAAACAGTGCGTGATTTTTATTTCCAACGGCCAGTTTTAGGAAAGGGGTATAAATATGTCCTCCTATGATTGGGGCACGTTTTTCCAAAACCCTAGTAGCCATTCCTTTGCACTCTCTCTTGTTCTTGTGCAAGATCTAGAGCAAATCATTGGGCTTCGAGTTGAGAGATCATTACAAAACTTCTATAGTTCTTCGTGATTCATTCTCATGGAAGTTTTTATGAGGGTGTGTGTATTGGTTTTCATGGAAAATCTTGAGCAAAAGGTGTTTAGATCATGCTTGTTTTCAACGGATCTATTACTCTTAGAGGTAATTCCTCCTAGACGGTTAAGCATCAATGCGCGAGCACCCAAAGAATTGTGGGTGACCGGTTAAGTTTGTACAAGGCTTCACCTCGGCTTCGAAGAGGTAACGAGTAAAAACCAAGGCCACAGTGGACGCTTGGTAAGAGGGTTGAAAGAGACCCGACCCTTTGGGGTTCCTCAATAGAGACATAGGATCGCGGGATCCGAACTTCAAAAAAAATCAACTTGTTCATATTTTATGCTTGCTAGTCTTCATTTATTTTTTGCCCTATCTATTAACTAGTAAGGGTCTTTTACAAATCTATTCAATTTCTGCATACATAGATTGTTGGATAGGTTTAATTTTACAGATCTTACTTTTGTTTATCTGGAGTGCCTGGATCATCCGGATAAATCTGGATTATCTGGACCCTTGGAGTGTCTAGTTTTTTCTCCAGTCTCTGGAGTATCCGGCTAAGCTCGGATAGTCCAAGCCTGGAAAGTTTAAACTAATTATTTTCTTTGAGAATTTTCAAATTGCCTATTCACCCCCTCTAGGCAACTTTCACTCGCCGCCGCCTCGGGTTGCATCTCCTCCTCCTCCCCCCTCTAACATGGCTAGGTTTTGCTAATTAATACTTTGTGAGTTTGTGAATATGTGTATAATTTATGAATATGTTGATTTGTGGATAATTTATGAATATTTGCTCAACGAAGATAAGGCTATTAGTATGAGAATGCGTGTGATAATTATGCTTATTTTTTTATTTTGACAAGTTTGTTCATGCAATGATCTCTCATAATGTGCTAATATTATTGTTCCTATATTTTGTTTATGCTGCAATATTATTTCATTATGTGTTTTTCATTACGTGCTTACTATTATTGCTTAATGAATTAGTTATCACACACACTTGTGAATTAAATTATAACCTAGTGGCGAGGAGGCCATTAAGTTGATAGCCCGATATTTGAGAGCAATCATGTTCAACGTAATGTAGGTTATTTCTATGTTGTCACAAAGAAATTATTTTCGTTTAGAAATTCATGTTCAATGTTACATTCCTGTGGTTATTAAATTTCATGTTGTATGTACCTCCGTTATAACATTGTACTCATTACATCATTTTTATTTCACTTTTTAAATTAATATTCTATGTTGCATTCATATTTCATCGTATTCATATTATTTCATTTTGGTTTTCAAGAGTCTCTTGCTTTTCATCTCTTTCTAAACAAATTTTAAAAAATGAGTTAGAGTCGCGCAACCGATTATGTCGTCTCCTGTTTTATGGTGTTGGATTATAAATATAATTGGGCAACTGGTCATATTTATAGGAAGACGCTCCCAAATTATCCACGTACTTTGAATAGTCCGGGGATGTGCGGCTCGTGTAGCTGGACCACGTGGTCCCATACGGTTCTAGAGAGAGTTTCGGTGGTGTTTCCGTATTGTTCTCTGGATATACAACTCTCTCGACCCTAAGTCTAGACGTGTATTTGGAGAACAATGGGGAGATGCTGCCGAAATTCTCTCTGGAACCGTATGGCACCATGGGGTCCAACTACGCGGAACGCACATCCCTGGATGGGATTTAGGACCTATCCTTGACTATTAGTGCCCAAAGTCTAGTGTCGTTCGATCGTACATTTTTTCAATGAAACATTAAGGTCTCCCTTCTCTTAATATTTATTTGTCTACCTATTCCTCTTTCGAGTCTTCTAGCTCCACCGACGAGGTTGAGCTACCAATCAAGAAGCCAAGGACGCAAGAAAAGTGACCGAAGGATAAGCTAACAGTTAAGGCGATCAACAGCGATGGCCTGCCAACAGATAAAGTGGCCTTGCAACAGCTGAGGAAGCTTCCAGGACTTATTGCATAGGAGAGGGTCCCGTTGACCCCGAGGAAGTTCGGCGATCTCAATCAAGAGCAGAAGACTACACTCTTCAATGACGAGATCAATAATTTCCTTAAGTTTCCTGAGAATACAAAAGCGACAGCTTTATGGACTACAATGAAGATGATATCCAAGCTATAGAAGTATCATAAAAGTAACCATGCCTTAAACTTTTTCGCCAAAGGCAGTGAGCCCTTCACAAAGCACCCGTACCTAAAAAAGGAGGATTATGACCAATTTATAAAGATGAAGAGCTTAGATGCATTCAAGGCAGAAAGCTCTGCCAAGAAGGAGCTTCAGGCTAAGAATAAGCTACCCCACAACATTGACATAACTGGTTATATGGGGATGAAAGATAAGTCATTGGCTGAAGATGTCAACATGGCCACTAAGGGCAAAGAAAATCCGTGGCAACAGTTTTCTGGCAGAGCACAATTATTTCTAAGGACCCAGGAGAGACTAACAGAGAGCGGTGAAGTCACATGGACCTCGAGCGAAACGATGTCAGTGGCTTAGAAGGTCAGAGATCTGGCCATTCAGGCGTCACAAGGATCCTTCACTATCATGCGGGAGCATGATGAGCTAACAAGTGCTCTCGGAAACCCAGAGCACCCTGATCGCGTGTGGGGTGTCTCTAGCTCGCAAGGCTGAAAGCATGGTTTTTCAAACAACGCTGACATGTACAAGAAGCGAAGAAGGTCTGGGGGATTCGATGTGGAAGTGCTAACGCAGAGAATCAAGACGGATCTATATTCAGATCTCGCGAGGACCTTAGCTCTACAGGGTATCGTCCTTCTAGCTCAACCTACATTGGAATGCCCTGCATATGTTAGAAAGAGCAGCTGTGCTTCAAGAGACATCGATCAAGCAGAAGTGACCCCCAATCTCATAGCCGTATGTAAGACATGATTGACCAGCTAACTGAACCCACCCCGTGATCGCTTATCTTAAAGTCTATGGGGTATCAGATTGAGGTGGGAAGGGGTGTGGTCCCCCCAGATGTGCATGAGCTACACACCGTGCCAATAAGGGAGGGATATGCAGTGGTGTTTATCAATTATTTGCACCCCAGCACCGAAAACATCACACTGTCTATTCCTCCGAATGATAAAACCCACAATCTACGCGATGTACGTCTATCAAGGGTACAATAGAACCGACAACATATTATTATCAATCTCGAGACTTCTACAATCCAGGCTCGTGCTCAACCTCCTGCTACTCAACCTCCTGCTACACCTGCTACTCAATCTCTTGCACCTATCGAGAAAGGTAAAATGCCACTGCCCGAGAAGCCAATGATCACAAAAACCAAAATGAAGAAGACCGTCACAAAAAGTCCAAAAAAGTTGCGAAGCCAAATGTGGTGTCAACCTAGACTCAGGCACACACTAAGTACGAAGTTAGTAAGGCTCTGCTTCCTCAAGATCAGCTAAGGAAGGCTGAGCAATCCGTAATAGACCTACATGTATTCTATCTAACTAGCTGCAACAACAATAAAAGTTCAATTGCTAACAACAATAAAAGTTCAATTGCTGTAGTGTACAAGGAGCAACATTTCTAGACTGGCAAAGGCTATTTTTTGATTAGCTTCGAGGATCTATATGATCTTTTCAATATGGATGCTCTCGATGTTAGCTTGCTGTAGTGCTGGACATTGTAAGTTACTTAACTTAGCATTTCAATTAAATTTGACACGTAATTATGTGGTATTAACTACTCTTTTATATCTGCAGGCTAATGTTGCAAGAATGTAAGAAGTGACCATTCAAATTTCTTGATCCACAACTGTTAGCAATGGCAACCATCCAGCATGATAAAGATTCATGCGTCGACTACCTAAGTAAGTTCTTCTCCCATTGTACCACAAGAGAAGATTTCTTAATGGACGTACACCACTTGGCTAGACATTATGTCCTACTACTCTTCATCTCCAAGTGGAACATTGTATGGTATATTGACTCGGCAAGACCGTTGGGACCGAATGGCGACCACACCAAGAGTGACTACTCGGTAATCAGAAGTCTAATTGACAAGTAAGGTTTTCTTCACTTTATTACTACATGTTCAACTTTTAACTTGTTCTCCCTTAACTCAATTTTATTGTACCTCGTTACAGAGCTTTTGGTGTCGTCTCGGGACATCAAACGAAAAGGAACGTCGACAGTTGGTGCAAAAAACCGCAGTACCGGTAAGTCTCTAAATATTTGCCTTTTCTAAATTAAATTTGTCGTCCAAACTAATCGTGTATTTCTATAACAGTGCTACACTCAACCTCCTGAAAACCAATACAGGTTTTATGTCACACATCATATGATGTTGGTCATAAAGATATCCGATCTTAAATCACCTGACATAAGATATTATCATGTACTTCGTTGTTGTGTTGAATTTATGTTTCACTTATGTAAACATCGACTAACGTAAAAAACTCATTTTACAGGAATTCAACATACCGAAGGTAATCTCCACGAGATTGACTTGGAGGCTATCCGTTCACGGCTAATGTCATTCCTAATGGACAATATCATTAATACGAAGGGCGAATTCCATTGTAATACCATGTGTTAATTTTTGTTGGTTTCGAACTTGTGATGTAATATGACTTATAATAGTTGGTAAATTCTGCGATGTTTGCAACAATTTATGATGTATGATTTGTTTATGCAATACAATTTATGATGATGGCATTCTGTGATGAATTCTGTATTGTTTGCAATGTATAATGTTGGCTACCAAATCCTGGCTTTGATTCAGGATGCAGCCTAAAAAATTATTTTTTATAATATGACCATAACATTAGTGATGGATCTAAATAAATACTCATTACTAAAAGTTCCCTATAGTGACAGGTATCCGTTATGCCCCGTTACTAAAGGGTCCCTCTAGGTCCACGTCACGGCCGGCATGACTCCTTTAGTGATGGATAGCCATTGAGACCCGTCACTACAGGTTCCATACGGTGATGGGTGGAACGTATGGCCCATCACTATAGTGTGCCTTTAGTGACGGGTCACAAAAGGAGGTCAAGACGGACACGACCGTCGACCTAGAGGGTCCCTTTAGTGATAGGTGTTTAACCATCACTAATGATAGGGCTTTACTGATGTGATAAGAGTGACGGGAGACATACCAGTCACTAATATAGGTTATTATCCGTCACTAAAGTGCTTTTCTTTGGTAGTGTGTGTGTCTCAGTCGGTACTAATATATAGAGAATTAGTTCCGGTTAGGTTCCCCATCTGGGACTAGGTGGGTGTATTATTGTTGGTTGAATAACCGGTACTAATGTGTCACCCTACCCTTTTAGTTCTGGGTAGACAATACCAAATCGAAAATTGGGACCAAAGGGGGTTTACAACCGGTACTAATGGCGTGCGCTGTAGCAGTGTCACTTAAATCTACAAAAATGTTACGCAATTCACTTAAATAGCATAGGGTGAGACTCGTACTTTTAAAAGAAATGACATTGTGTGTATTATTCCAACTCATCATCAATCTTGGACGTAGCGCTCGAGTAGCTAGCTGATGCTATTGTTTATGCAAAGCGGCCCATTAGCACTAGTAGGTATTAGGGTTAATAAAAACACAACTATTAGCTTGGTAATTATGATTTTTGGCTAACATCTAGTAATAATAGGTCAAATTGGCTCGATAAGAGCCTAGCGTTGTCTGATCACTGTTGATAGATAGCTAGTAACAAAGCTGATAAAAAAAATAGAGGAACGTACCACTTAAGCATTTATATCGCGTCTAGATAGTTGAAGACTTATTTCTAAGCTACTAGATGCTCGAGGTTAAGCTAATAAGATATACATATACTCAACAAAAATAGTATATAAAAAATACGACTAAGACCAATTTATTTTTTTAAATTCAAATACAAAGACACCGTTAAAACATCTATTGGGTCCGCATTTGTCTATAACCTACCGGCTATCTTTGTAAGTTGTAACTGTTACCAACTGCCGAAGAAGTGGTTGCATGGCTAAGCGTGCATGAGTAGCCCAAAATTGTACGGAATAACATTATATTTTTCAAAACAAAATTATATCTGCGAGAGTTGAGACAGGTAATGCGTGTGGGTGAGATAATGGCGACCAATGACCTTGTCGGGAAAATTTTAAAGTATGTCATCCTATTTATATGAACATTAAAATAGCTAGGGACAGAGTAGTACTATCTCTTTCTGCCTATCATCGTTGCATGTGGGATTTGTACGGTCAATATATATATTTTAAAATCTTTGACTATTTTTTAAAGTATGTCATTCAATTTATACGAACATTAAAAAAAATAAAAAAGTGTGTACATTATATAATAGTAAAGTTATTTAGAAGAAATAATGCAATATATTCCTCCTACAAATTAGAGTATTGCATTCCACTACAGAAAAACACTGATTCGCCGAGTGTCACAGGCACTCGACGAAGCCTCTTTTGCACTCGGTGAAGGGTTCGTCGAGAGCTACGCTCGGCGAAGAACACTCGACGAACCCGCTATCGACGAACAGGAGTTCGCCGAATATTTTTTATCGAGCACTCCGTGAACCCTTCGCCAAGTGCCACGTCGGTTTCGTCGAGTGCTACGTTAAGCACTCGGCGAACAAACACGGCTAATGGTCGGTGAGGAGTCATGGTATGAACCATGAGGTGATGAGTGCTTGTCAACCGGGTGATGAAGATTGGACGATGAGGATGAAGGAGGAAAGGATGAGAAGACTCGATCGTGACGGAGCTGTCGTGCGACTCAGGTACACGGACGGGCGTCGGCCGGGCAGAGGGGTCGCGG
>KE372819.1:208996-224088 GCA_000418225.1 Zizania latifolia | reverse complement strand
AGCGACAGGGGAGGGCGCGGGGGATGGCGGCATCGGAGCTCGGCGACAGTGGGCTAGATCTAAGCGCGCATGAGTTGCAGACCTAGATTCGCAAACCCTTTATTTGGTAATTCGTCGAGTGCCAGATCGGGCAGGCACTCGGCGACCTTGTGTTTGCCGAGTGCCACCGATCCGACACTCAGCAAACTTTATTTATTTATTTTTTTTAAAAAAATCTGAACAATGTTTGCTGAGTGCCAATAGTTTGGCACTCGGCAAACAATATTTCTATTTTTTATTTTTTCCAAATGTTTTTCTTAGATTTTATGTAAAAATTCTTGAAATTTTTTGCCAATTTAACCACAACATCTAGGTTTAATATCATAACACCACGACAAGTCTTGTTATTTTTAGACTTCATTTGATTTTTTTAAAATTAAAAAAGCAGTAAGGAGTATGTTGGCGATTGAGTGTCGTCACCTAGATGTCTCAGAATTTCTTTTAATTTAGTGGGTAAGGGCTAAAAATGGGCTCTAAAACATGAGTATAATTTTTTTTGTATATTTTGTTTCATTATTTCATGCACTTGCAGTTCAAAATTGACCTCTTTCAATTTAAATCCTAGAAACACCTTTGATTAACTAAAAATAGCAGACTGGCCTAGAAAATTGCCAATTTTTTTATGAGATAAGACACGCTGAGCTCTGATTGTACAAAAAGTTTTAAGTTAAAACAAAGATTTAACCGTCGATTTGCTTTCAAACCTAACCTATTCCTTCCCTAAACTCTAACTCCTCAGAGAATCTCCGGTTTCTAAACACTCTACATGACAACTTTCTTAAAACATTTGTAAATTTTTATCACAGCATATACGTATCATATCATAATACCATGACAAGTATCGTGTTTTTTAGACTTCAATTGATTTTTATAGAATTAAAAAACCATTAAGCTCAACGTTGCCGGTCATGTCCCGCAATCTAGAATTCTCAAAATTTCTTTAAGTTTAGTGGTAAAGGACTAAAAATAGACTCAAGAACATGAATATGATTTTTCTACAAATTTTGGTTCATTATTTCATGCACTTGCAGTTCAGATTTGACCTATTTTGATTTAAATCCTAGAAACACATTTAATGAATTAAAAATAGCAAACTGACCTAGAAATATACGAACTTTTTTCATGGATTAATATATGTTGCATTTTGAGTGTAAAAAAATTCAAGTTCAAAACAAGTTTAAAATGTCATATGGGCTAAAAACATGATTTCACATGAAATGATGGGTTCCCTGGGTTTGTCGAGTGTTTTTTCAAAAAACACTAGGGTTTGCCGAGTGCCACTCTCAGGCACTCGACAAACCATGCCCCCTGATGATGTGGCGCAGCAGCGTGGCTGCCAGAAACGGACGTTTGCCCAGTGCCAGAAATGACACTCGGCAAACCTGCGTTTTTTTCGAGCTAGCATCACGCCGTCAACACCTCTATGGATCGATTTTTTTATGCTTTTCCCGAGTGTCTAAATATTTGCCGAGTGTATATGCCTGGGGCACTCGGCAAATGATTTGTTCGCCAAGTGTTTAGGTTTTGCCGAGTGTTTTTTGAAAAACACTCGGCAAACCCGTCTTAATTTGCCGAGTGTACGACATAATGCACTCGGCAAAGATTTAGACACTCGACGAACTCTCTGTTTCCCGTAGTGTTCGTAATAGCATAAAAATGTGCATTTGCTAGTCCTCCACCGTGGCCATAGGAAATAGAAAAACAAAAAGAAAAGGAGATAATGTAACCTAGCTATAAGCCCTATTTGCCACACTTCTCTAAAGAAAAGATTTTTTAGCTAATCAAATAACTCTTAACTCTAAGGAGTATGTATTTAGTTAAATCGTGCGGTTTTAATTTTTGACTAAAAATAAAAAATTACAAAAAAATTATGCAACATATTTGTGCGAGGACAAGAAAAATCCAACATACCATAGGATTAATTTACTTGGTTTGATATACTAGCTAGTAAAAGTCGATAACTCTAGAATTTTGGTAAGAGAAAAAACAATTCCATGACAATTTTCCCAACCAAACTTTAGCATGAGATCTCAATCTCTTTGCTGGCACAATTTTTGACACCAAAACAATGACCTCATGGTGCGTATAGAGTATGTTACGTCGCAATAGTCAGTTATGTACTACCGGATTTAACAACTATAATGCACTTCTCCATTCTGAAACAGATTCTTAACTTATTTTGGGCCCTTAGTATCCGAAGATCATAGGCTTTTTCTTAAACCCATGCCGTCTAAGTGTTCTCTGAACACATTGGATGGTAAGCCTTTAGTAAGCAGATCCGCAAGCATTCGCTTGGTGCTTATATGCTCAAGACTAATAGTTTGATCTTAGATTTTCTCCTTAACAACATAATACTTAATGTTAATGTGTTTGACAGCACTACTTTTCTTATTGTTATAAGAGCATAATACTGCTGGCTCATTGTCATAGTATAACTTAAGTAGTCTTTCAATGCTGTCGATCACTCTAAGACCGGGTACAAATTTCTTAAACCATAATCCCTGCCCGGTGGCCTCATAACATGCTACAAACTCGGCATACATCATTGAAAATGCAGTGACGGTCTGTTTGGAGCTTTTCCACGATATAGCTCCATTTGCGAGTGTGAATATGTAATCTGACGTGGATTTCGGTGGACACGGGGTCGGGATCGGTTGGCTAACCACCGTGTCCTGACTCCTGACCTCCCGAGTCCTGACTCCTGACCTCCCGAGTCCTGACTCCTGACCTCCCGAGTCCTGACTCCTGATCCCCCGAGTCCTGACTCCTGACTCCTGAGTCCCGAGTGCCGACCCCCGACCCCCGACTTCCGAGTGCTGACCCCCTGAGTCTCGAGTCCCAAGTCCCGAGTCCCGAGTCCTGACTCCCAAGTGCCCGGCTCGGTACGGGCCTTTAAGATTTATTTAGGAATTTTTAAAATATTTATGTGGGTGTAACCCAAAATTCTAGCAATCCCTCACCAGATCTCAAATGCCCATTTAGAGTTTTGCCTGTTTCTCTCTGTTGTTTGATATACTAGCATTTCAGCGAGGACTGTTAAGTTGAACTGCCGCCTAGAACTTCAACATACACTCATCCATAACTTGAACAATGGACTATGCCTTGAATTGCAAGTTTTCTACGAATAAGTTTCACTCAAAGTCATAACTAGTACCTGGCTACTAGTAGCCTACCCCACGGGTGAAGCATATACGTCGTACTCCCTGGTCTCATAATGAGCTTACTAGAGATCACCCAAGTCTCGTGGACTGCGACGTTAAACAGTCAGGCTCATATAGGTGTATTCTTTCAAGAATGCTCTGTAGGATAGCATCTTCGCTAATTAAAGCCAACATAATACATTAAGGCATAAAGCCAACCTGCCTTACAGTAGCTAAGAGTATTACATCTTCACTTAGAGAGAGTTATTAATAGAAATTACTCTCATCAGTTAACTAATAGCTTGTTTTTCCTAGGTCCTAATTCACGGGATCTCCGATCACATAGGTTAGGTTACCACTATGGCAACTCATATGGGTCTCACAACCATCTCCCTCGATGCATTTTCTATCATATTCCGTGATAGCCCTTTTCTAAAGGGATCTGCCAGGTTTTAGTCTGTTTGAATATAAGTCGCACTTATTACTCTGGAGTTTCTCAACTTCCTGACAGACTTCAATCATCTTTTAACGTGTCTTGATGATTTTGCATTATCCTTAGCACTGTTCACTTTGACTATCACAGTTTGATTGTCACAGTTCATAAGGATAGCCGGCACTGGTTTTTCAATCACAGGCAAATCCATCAATAGTTCACGCAGCCACTCTGCCTCTGCAGTTGCTGTGTCTAGAGCAGTGAGTTCTACTTCTATGGTTGACCTCGTCAAAATGGTCTGTTTACAAGATCTCCATGATATTATACCACCTTCATGGGAAAAAACATACCCAGTCGTGGCATAAAGCTCATCAGCGTCAAATATCTAGTTCGAATCACTATATCCCTCAAGCACAACGGGGTGCCCAGAATAGTGAATCCCATAGCTCATAGTACCTACCAAGTAGCGCATAACCCTTTAAAGTGCATGCCAGTGATCACTACCCGGGTTGGACATGAACCTACTCAATTTGCTCACAGCAAATAATATGTCGGGTCTTATTGCGCTGGCTAGGTACATGAGTGAACCAATTATCTGAGAGTATCTCTGTTGATCTTTGGCTATCTTCTTGTTCTTTCAAAGTATCACACTGGGATCATAAAGTGTTGGAGAAGGCTTACTGTCTTTATAATCGAACTGGCTCAAGACCTTCTCTACATAATGAGATTGTGAAAGTATAATTCTATTCTCGCCCTTAATCAATTTAATGTTGAGTATAACATCAGCTTCTCCTAGATGTTTCATATCAAAACTCTTTGACAGAAAAGACTTGACTTCATTGATCACATCAATGTTTGTGCCAAAGATCAGTACGTCGTCGACATACAAACATAATATAACTCCTTCGTCCCCACCATATCGATAGTATACACATCTATCGGCCTCATTTCTGACAAAGCCCACAGATGTTAAAGTTCTGTCGAACTCATCATGCCATTGCTTAGGCGCTTATTTCAGGCCATATAAAGACTTTAATAGTTTACACACCTTGCTCTCTTGACCCTTTACTGCAAATCCATCAGGCTGATTCATGTAGATCTCCTCATCTAACTCTCTATTTAGGAAAGCTGTCTTTACGTCCATTTGATGAACGATAAGACCATATGAGGTAGCCAAGGAAAGTAATGTTCTGATAGTGGTCAGTCTAGCAGCAGGTGAATAAGTATCGAAAAAGTCTTCGCCTTCTTTTTGTGTGTAACCTTTGGCCACAAGCCGAGCCTTGTACTTCTCAATAATACCATCAGGCCTAAGCTTCTTCTTGAACATCCACTTACAACCCACGGTTTTGCAACCGTATGGTCGTTCAGTGAGTTCCCACGTACCATTGGATAGAATCGAGTCCATCTCATTATGGACAACTTCTTTCCAATCATCTGCATCCGAAGATGCATATGCCTCGACAATGGTTTTAGGAGTGTCATCCACTAGGTGCACAGTGAAATCATCACCAAAGGATTTTACAACCCTCTGTCTCTTACTCCTTCTAGGAGCTTCACTGTCATCCTTCTCAAGGATTTCCTCAAACTGAGTATGTTGTTCAGAAGACTCGAAATTAACAGACGAATCAGATTCAGGAATTATCTTAGCAGAAAATCTAGCAGTGTTGTGCATATCTATCATAGGAAACATGTTCTCAAAAAATGTTGCATCACAAGATTCTAAAATAGTATCAACATGCATATCAGGCACCTCAGATTTTACTACCAAAAATCTATATGCTATGCTACTCTGAGTATATTCTAGAAAGATGCAATCCACTGTCTTAGGTCCCAACTTGCGTTTCTTCACAATTAGGACATTGACTTTTACCAAGCACCCTCAAGTGCGCAAGTAAGAAAGTGAAGGTTTTCTTCCAATCCATATCTCATATAGAGTTTGCTCTTTATTCTTGTTTGGAACTCTATTCAGGACATGACTTGCAGTCGACAAAGCCTCCTCTCACCATGCCTTTGATAAACGGGCAGTATCTAACATGGCGTTAACCAAGTCAGTTAGCGAGCGGTTTTTTTCTCTCGGCAACCCCATTTGATTTGGGCGAATAGGGAGGCATCCTCTCATGAATAATACCGTGTTCCTCATAGAATTCATCAAATATTTTGAGAAAATATTCACCACCACGATTAGACCTTAAACGTTTGATCTTTCTCTCTAGTTGATTTTCAACTTCGGCCTTACAGATTTTAAAGTAGTCTAATGCCTCATCCTTAGTTTACAATAGATAAACATAATAAAATCTAGATGCATCATCAATCAATGTCATGAAATATCTCTTTTCACTCTTTGTCAACACACCATTCATCTCGCAAAGATCAAAATGTATGAGTTCTAGAGGTGCCAAGTTTCTCTCCTTAGCAACCTTGTGAGGTTTCCAAGGTTACTTTGATTGCACACAACTATGACACTTAGAACCTTTGCCAATGGTGAAATTCGGAATTAAACTCATGTTGGACAATCGAGACATCAAGCCAAAATTAATGTGACATAAACGAGAATGCCAAACACTTGCATCATCATTAATATTGCCATAAATATGGTTCACTGACTTATTGCTAAAATCTAAAAGGGAAAAGCGAAATAGGCCTCCGCAATCATAACCTTTACCAATCAATTGTCCATGTTTCGATAAGATTAATTTATTGGACTCTAAGACTACCTTAAACCCGTCCTTACACAGAACGAAACCGCTAACAAGATTCTTATTGATAGTAGGGACATGCTGCACGTTCCTCAGCCGTACGATCTTTCCCAAAGTAAACTTCAGATCTACTATACCAACATCATGAATAGAAGCATGTGACCCATTCTCCATTAGGATAGAAGAATTCTGGACGGTCTGGTAAGAAGAAAACATAGAGATGTCAGCACATACATGAACATTGGCACCCGTATCAAACCATCAGCTGGTAGTTTGAAAGACTGATAGAACAGTAGGTAGATTATCATACCCATCCTCAGTATTGCCAATGGTCACCATGTTGACGTTCTTAGCCTCTGCCCTTTGTGGTCTGCGCGATCTAGACAATCTTTGGAGAAATGTCCCAGTTCACCTTAAATGAAGCAATTCAAATCAGCTTTATTTTTCTTCTTCTTCTTAAAGGTAGTGGTCTTCATCACCTTGTTAGGCTTATTTTTCTCTTTGCTCTTGCTATGTAGGGATTTCTGCACTAAGTTAGCGCTAGACTGGACCTCGCCTCCTTTCTTAGAAGCATCCTTTGCCCGAGCTTTCTCTTCAACATCAAGAGACGCTATCAAGTTTTCAACTGATATCTCTTGTCTCTGATATTTTAGAGTAGTGGCGAAGTTCCTCTATAAAGAAGGAAGCTATACGATTATGCAACCAGCCACAAACTTATCGGGTAGAGGACACTTGACGAGGTCAAGTTTCTTGAAAATGCACATAACCTCATGAGCTTGTTCTACCACAGAATGGTTATTCACCATCCTATAGTCATAGAAACTCTCCATAAGGTATAGTTCACTACCTGTGTTTGATGCATCATATTTTGCTATTAGAGCATCCCACAACTCTTTTGCATCTGTCATAGTGATGTAAACATCACACAGACAGTTAGAGAGCACGCCTAGAATGTATCCCACGAAGAGATTATTGGCCTCAGCGAATTTCTTTTGCTCATCAACAGAAAGTTCGCCCTCAGGTTTGTCAAGTCTCGCTTTCCATACATTCATAGCAGTAAGCCAGAGACGGACCGTTGCTTGCCATCTCTTAAAATACACACCAAAAATTTTTTCCGGTCTTAGTGCATCCGCAAAACCAACCATCGAATAAATTGCAGATTGCCTATAATAAGGTTTTTGGATTGTTAGAATATTAGGCAATTGCGAGATTAATTTCTGAAATAGATAAATCATGGCATCCGCAAGAACTAGTGTGTACACATCTAATACACTAGTAAACTTGAACATAGTAATCATGGTTTCGTAAAATATGATTAATAACCGAACAGTAAAGTAGCGCACGTACTGTACGGTAGCCGAAGACGAAGCCATGGTCGGTGCAGAGTTGCTCATATTGGTGTCAGATCACAGTACCCGACGGTGACCGACGATAGACGTGGACGGAAGACGCGCCATGGTGACAGACGTGAGTAGTCATGTGGAGCGCTTCCCAAAAACCTTATTCACCCTCTCCCGGTGCAGGATCACAATAGCGAGAGGTTTCGAAGACCTGCTCTCCCTATCGCCGGTGCACGCCAGTGGACAGGATGAAGTAGACTACGGTGGCAGCGCAACAGAGAGGAGAGGAAAATCGATCTGTTCTAATCTAATCTGTTGTGTCTCATCTCAGGAACTAGCCAGATAGACGGGTATTTATTTGGGAGCAGCACGATCTCGTGTCGCTTTCACGATCTAAATCGAGTTGGTTTTCATATCCTGAATAATCCGCCAAGTTTCTAAAAGATCGGAACGGCCAAAGGGGACTGTGTCCCCGCAATGTGAGGAGTTGGTTTTCGGTGGTCACAAGGTCAGGCTCGGCTGGCTGACCCCCGAGTCCTGACTCCTGACCGCCCGAGTTCTGACTCCTGACCCCCCGAGTCCTGAGTCCTGGCTCCTAACTCCTGAGTCCCGCGTGCTAACCCCCGACCCCCGACTTCCGAGTGCCGACCCCTGAGTCCCGAGTCCTGACTCCCGAGTGCCTGGCTCGGTATGGGCCTTTGAGATTTATTTAGGAATTTCTGAAATATTTATGTGGTGTAACCCAAAAATCCAGCAGATATTACATGTAAGCGATTATGCTTTTAATAGAAATTTAGTAAAATCAACGATCAATCTAGCACTGGTCGTCATCTATTTAAACATCAGTTAAAGAGACTACGCTCGTGTGCATACACAATAATGTGCGCATACAAGGAAAGAACCGCGTTATATAAGAAGATGCAAATCGATCAGTGTTACTTTTATTGACTATATGTGTGCATCTCTACCTTCTATCTAACTAAGAAGTTAGTTTGCATAATGTCTAATCTATGCAACGAGAAGCAGAGAGAGCATGCACTTGTGTAGCCGGCTTGTCAGTAGTACGTCGATGCGGCGAAAGTTCCACCCATGCATGCATCTAGGGCATCCCCACGATGTCGTTAAACTAATCCAAAACATGTACGATGATGCCATTAATTACTGCTACTAACTACCACATGAATACTTCCTAGCAACAAAGACTTAGTTGTCTTCTCCGTTAGAGCTCATATCAAGCCTGTCTTCATGAAACGTTGGTCAGGAAAAAATCTTGACACCACGAAAGGAGAATGTGGAGGTGCACTCCCTTGGAAGACCACCTCCTCGCCTGTTGGAGCCTCTAAAGTAACCGTCTTCGAGAAGTAGGATATTATAGCATCGTATCGATGTAACCAATCTATGCCCAAGATTACATTGAAGGATGGTAAAGGAATCACTATTAGGTTTGCTAGAAACTCTATTCCATCTATGGAAATCACACATCCCAGGCATACCACTGAACTAGAAATCAAACCCCCTGGGGAACTAACTTGAACTGATCGAGAGACCTCCTGACTATGTAATCTAGCCCATTTTGCAAACTCGAGAGAAACAAAAGAAAACATAGCACCAGAATTAAATAGGACTAGTGCATCATGCGAATCAACTGAAAGTATACCTGTAACCACGTCTGGACGATCCTGAGATGAGGCTGTAGGCATGTTGTAGACACCAGCCATAGCCGGAGTAGAAGGTCCTAAAGCTTGCTGGTGAGATGAAGTAGTAGTATAAAGCGCGGTAGGAGGAGCGGGCAACTAGAGTGGAACAGGTGGTGCAGGAAGCTAAGGAGTAGGCCAGTAGTGTCCTAGTGGTGGAGGTGGAGGGTAATAAGGCACAGATGGCTAATATGGAACTGGAGGAGTTTCCATCATTTGAAAAGAACCACGAGCAATAGTAGGAGCTAGACCTCATGGAGAACTAGCTACAAAAGTCCCTGCTAAATGGGAAGTAGACCTTTGCCACTTAATAATAGAGTCTGGGTTGCGCTTACATACAAGCTCCATGTGTCCAATCTTATTGCACCTTCGACATGTCCCAGTAAATCCACACTCTAAAGAATGATGGTTCTTTTCACATTTGAAGCAAATCAATCCTTGACCTGGTATTGGACGGAGGACTTGAGATTCTAAGGGACAAGATGCTGAAGACTGTGGACATATCTGCTTGGGTTTGAAAGGTGGTTGTGTAGTTTGATTCTGCTTAAATTTCTTGAACGGGGGAGGGGTGTTGAAAGGTCTCACCTCTATCTTGAAGAGCCCTCTTCTGATCATTACCGGTGCCACCGGTGTTCACAGAACGAGTCTTTTGTGTAGCGGTAATTTGGATCTCAACCTCCATCTCTCTAGCCTCCTCAACTGCCATGGGATAAACAGTTCGTGGGTTAATCCCCATAATCTCTCTATACCGAGCATTGAGCCCTCTAAATAATCTCTAGGCATTCTCATGCTCATCGCCTGCCACATTAGGCACAAATCGAACAATGTTGCTAAATTCCCTTTCATACTCATCCACAGTCTTGCTTTCCTGTTGGATAGGCTTAGCTCATCATTCATCTTGTCCCTAAATGACTCAGGATAATATTTGGCCTTAAACTGCTGTAGAAAATCCTCCCAAGTAATAGCACCACGTGATGTGCCCCAGGCTTTGGTAACACCCTCCCACCAGATATCAGCCTGACCAGTCAGTTGAAAAGGCACAAAAGTAATCTTCTCTTTGGATGTCATTCTGGATCCGTTTATATACTTTTCCATCTTGCGCAGCCAATGCGCCACATTAACTGGAGTACCAGCCCATTCAAACGTGTCTAGACGCATGGACGTCCACTTGGTGAGTGTCATTCCCTGAGCAACTGGAGGGGCAACCACGGCCTCAGACACTATAGCCAGATGATCATCATCGACGTCATCTCCTAAATCCTCTGCCTCAATTGGGTTTGGGTAAGCTGCTTCATCATGTCGTCCTTTCCCACGGCCTCTACCATGAGCTCTACCATGGCCCCCACGGTTGGCCACCTTAGGCTCGACGACCGAGTGGTTTCCAATATCTTCACCATCCTGATTCTTATGACCCACTTGGGGATCTACTTCTTGATGATGACCTCTACTGTAGCCTCTACCACGGGGTCGACCACGGGCTCGGCCAGCTATGCGAGCGCTCACTCTAGGCATAGTCCTATCAAACAGGAACAACAGCTATTATGATATTAACAACAAATATCGATAACATTAGAGAGAAGCAGTACAATCAAATTTGTATACCGGAAAAATCATAAATGCAATGCATGACCCAAAATTCCCATCCTACTATGCACTAGTGTGTCAAGTTTAACTAGTTTTTTTGTTGTTTTTTTATGAGCAAAGTTTTATTTGGTTAGTGTTGACGCAAAAATCACGGGTATCTCTACGTCTTCACACCCGAAGGCCTAGGAGAGTCTGCTTAGCTTCAGTACAGGTCCTAAATAACCCAGAGGTGTCAATAAGTGTGCCAGTCAATTTGACCCTGCAATTGACAAGGAAACAAACGTGAGATGTCATAACTCTATCGGCGATATCCTATCGGCATTGGCAACGATAGCACACGTGAAAACCATGATGCATCATTAAAAACGTATATAACATAACAAACCCTACCAATCAGCTCCATCATTACCGCTCTAAGATACCAATCTCTACAGTTTAAACTAAACTGATGTAGCGCAAAGACGAATTACCAAGAGCATGATGAACAGAATAGACCCGATTGACAAAGCCACAACTTTTCCATCAGCTAAAACTACGATGAATGTCGGTCCAACAGATTGGGCCAGACCATCCTGTATATACCCCCATCAATGCCACGGATCGGACCCAACCGAGACAGCGTGCTGTTGATGATCGACATATGATCTAATCTAGTACGATGAGCTAAAACCCCATGATTAGCAAATACAAAGATTCGATCAATGAAGCATAATGCGAGAAAGTGAATTAGTGTATTAAACCGATAACTAGCAAACCTACTCTATCTGATCACAGTATAGGACTCAACCGAGAAAGCCATGAACACATGAACCAGTTTCTCAACAGGCTATCCCTGTCGAAGTTAGAGATTGGACTCAACTGATGCAGCTATAATTCTGGTGGGGAATCGCCCTAATGCTACCCACCTAAAGTTGGCGATGCGCCGAAGGGTTTGATTGATAGAGTTGTGTGAACTTGCTACAATGACCCCGGGCTTACATTTTTATAGCCGGATAGACACATTATCTATGGATAACATGGAATCCTAATTGACTCATTTATTTGTGAACTAAATAAAAAATCAATCACGAAGCATCAGCCACGCCGTACGCAACCCGTCTCTGCCTGTTAAGCCTCCATCAGTGGCCCATCGGCTCTGTTGCCTGGCTCACCTAGCCGATGGTGCGCCGGTCCAAATTCAGGTGTCAACACATGCCCCCTGAGTTCGAAATGCGAAACGTCATGTTTCAAAATTTCCCTCGAGAACTACTTCACCGGATCACCGAGCGTATATAAATCTTGTCCGATAAGCTCCCTTCTTCAAGCTCAGTCACTGTCACCATACGCTAGCTTACTCTTTTCCTCTCTTCTCATCTCTCGTCATGGCGTCCAATGTCCCGAGCTCTCCACCGAACAAGAGGATCAAGCTGAATGATCATGACGCGTCTGGCGATCAAGATCTAGTAAGTTTCTTCTGATCATTCGGTCCTTGTTTGCTCAATCCCTCACTTCATCTGTTCTAAATTTCTCACACGTTTTGTCTCTGTCTTTACACTCTAGGCCTCAACTATTCCAAACGCAAACTCGCTAGACCCTTCACGTTCCAAGAATTCAAACGCTTTGACACAGCTGGCCAGTGCCGATGGCGACTATGACCCGAATCACCTCAACTTCTATTTTGGTGAGGATGATAATTCTGGTGATTCCCTACTAGCCATGAGTGCTTCGTCTACATGCCGATACCCTCAAGTAACTTGTTGATTGCGTCTGTTCATTCCCGATTTTCCATCGGCTCACCCGTGCTTCCTATGGGGATCTCAAGTATCGGACAGGGCCCTTTCTCCTTGGGACTTCATACCGAGTGACTTATTGGCTTTGCTTGAACACCTTCATTGCCCGATCGGTATCTTTTTTCAAGACATCGAGGTGGCGTGATCCTGTCTTCAGAATGTGGTCGATCGGCTCCTTCAAGATCTAGCTGATGTCCTTCTACAGGCCTATTCTCGTGAGCACCAATCAACCTACCTTACTGCGTACGCCGGCCTTGCCGATCGTGGGATGCAAAGGGTCCATCAGCAGAAGTTTGAGTCAGCTGATGTGAAGGTACAAGAGGCCGATCGCCATCTTCAATTTCTGCTCAAGCTGTCCGAATAAGACCAAGCATATCTAGATCGGCTAAGAGTGAAAGAAGATCACCTCCTCCAGGAAATATGTATCTAGACCGATCAGCTAAATCAGCTTTGTACTTGCATGACCAATCAGCAGCAGTTCTTGAATGACCTACTGATCAAGACCGCTTACAGGAGAGCTGATTTGATCAACTTAACCGAGGAGCGTGCCCAGAAGCAGCAAGCCCTTTGGCCGATTGTCGGCAATGATGAGGATGCGACTAACACTATCATGACCTTTGAGAAGACCTAGGCCGATGCCATCCTTTGGTTGCAATGCTTTTTAGGCACGCTGTAATTACTTTACTTGTCATCGGCTTTTGTAATGGTCTTCCTTTATAAATAATAAACTATCTTTTGAAGAACTTGTCTCTAATGCAGTTGCCTCGTTGGTAATAACCATTTTTCTCACCTCTGCTGATGAGCCCTTGCGTAAGGACTTAGATTATTTAGCCGAACGAATCCTCTGATCGGCCTTCTGGGGCTGCTGACTGACCGCCTCTCTGCCATGATATAATATCTTTAGAAAAACTTTGAAAAAAATTTGCCTCCAAACTTCTGACCATTAAATCTTGCATCTATCAGCCCTATCGGCTTTCATGCTCATCGGCTTTGATCAGGCGCGATGCCCCTAGGGTTCGGCCATCGTTTGACGAGCTTTGATCGTCTCTCATAAATAAGCACGTGTCGGTTGGAGTTCCTCTATAACGGCGCACTGTATGCCCCCCGAGTTTGGAACATGGGTGGGCACGTTTCAAATTCTGCCTAGAATATCGCAACCATCGCATCGCTTTAATGTTGTATTTGGGGATCCAACCGTTGTGATTCTCTCTGCTATAAAGCCTGACGCTTTCTCCTTCCCTTGCATGCTTCCTGCTTTCTTGCCTTCGAAACACCCTTGAGTTTTCTGCCGTTGCTGGTCAAGCTTTGCTGCCGTTCGTGCTATTCCGCCACCGCTTGTTCCCGTTGAGCATGGCCTCCTCATCGCTCATCCCTGAGGTACTTCCCTTTTTCTGTTTTAATCTAGATTTTGATCCTTTCTTCTTGGCACTCTTTTTTACCCCTCTTTTACCCTTCTTTGTAGAATTTGAAGAACCAAATTCTAACCCCATTCATCAAACATCCCAATCGCTTTTTCCTTGGCCCTTACAGAGAAGAGGATCCATTTTATTTAATTAATGCTGAGACCAATAGGATCTCATTCAAACAATCTGGTATACAGCACAAGGATTGGTCTTCGGCGTTTCGCTCTTGGGCCAACCCTATCGATGAGTGGCAGGATTGGTATGTGAGGGTCTCACGTCGGCAAAGAGTGCAGACTGGCAGCTTAGCAACATCGACCACTGTATTGGACTTACCATAGCCAAAACCGAGCAGAATGATGCAATGCTCGCTGCCGCCTGCTACTTCTGGCTAGATACACCCAATGCCTTTATGTTTGTCAATGGGCCGATATCCCCAACTCTTCTTGATGTTTTGATGCTGACTGATCTTAATATTGCGGACCCTTTGTGCGTGGTCGATTTCAGGGGGAAGCCGATGCATGATCTTGAGGTTAAGAAACCGGATGGCTGGACCAACTATATGGCCACCTACAATCAAAGGACTGGTCCGGTTGAGCAGAAATAACATGTGTAGGACCGAAACTAGCGACCAGAGGGGGGTGAATGGGCGCAAAAACAAAAACACAGCGGAAAAATAAAAATCTTTCAACCTCTTGTATCGAACTTGCGAGTGGTTTCAAGATGCTCAGCACAAGGCTGTGTTTAAATGTTCACTCATTGCAAGTTGATACACTCTCCTCCAAAAAGTACTCTCAGGAGTAAATAGTCCAAGGGAAAGGCAAGTATCTGTCAAAATGCGTTCATGAGTGCAGTATACGTTCTACTGAAAAAGACGTGTAACAATGCACTCATAAACACAAGATCAAACACTCAGAGTTCAGCCTCATGGACATTTCATCGAACATTTGACAAGCACACAAAAAAACAGCACAGTTCAGCCTCATAAGCATTTTGT
>KE372819.1:178503-194429 GCA_000418225.1 Zizania latifolia | reverse complement strand
TCCCTTACGCTCTCATCGTCTGGCTGTAATCTTTCACCGACTTCTTCTCTTTTGACATTGGCGAGCTCATCGTGGAAGATGAGACAGTTGAGCCCGAAATCCCTGCTACTGAGTCGATTTTTGCAGATACCTGAGCCGTACTGCTTGATGTCCTACATCGGCTGTGGGAACTGATTGACATCCTTCTGGCTGATTCGGGACCCATTAGGGCACGGCTTGCTGAGGTTTCGGGTTTGCTTCCTTGACGTCTTATGGAGGTTTTAGCCCCGGAGACTTACCTTGAGGTCCATCGGTTTCGCTTCGAGCGCTTTGAGGAGCAGATTGCGGCTCGCACTCGACAACGCTTACAACAACAAAATATCCAGGCAGACCAGAATGTACTTGAAGAGAAGAAGGTTGCTCTTGATACTTTAGCAGCTGAACCCACTAATGTTGAAGGACAAATTGCTCAGCTTCTTGTTGAGGAGGTCGATCTTGCCTCTCGCTTGTCGGTAGTTCATTCACGCATCGTCTCTCTTCGTCAACGTCTATCAGAAATCCCTGAGAAGCTTGAAGTGGATTGGTGGGAGTTTGCGGCCCTTGCCAAGGAAGTCCTTCATCATCTCCGTGGCTCAGAACCTATTGCTGGAAGTGATGATAAGGATCGTTAAGAACTGGCCACCATTATTGACCTTCGTGATCGTGCCGTAGCCACCCTTGTTGACTTCCTAGGTATAAATGACAATTAAATGTTTGCTCTCTTTATTATTCCCAAACTTTATTCCATGATCTTTTATTGTAGCACTTTACTTCTTCTTGCAAAGTTTTGTGTTGATTTTGCATTAAAGGTGATACCCTCTATATCGGCTAATGATTGCTGTTGAAGGCGATACCCTCGGTATTGGCTATTAATGTTGGTAAAGGTGATACCCTCAGTATTGGCTTTTGAACGTTGTCTTCTATTTGTGCGTATCGGCATGACGGCCGATTAGGTCTCGATCCAGACGCTCGGGTGATATTTCTTTAAGTATTTCCCGTTGAGCGTCTTCACGAATTCTTCTCCCTCTAACGTTTTCAAGATATAGGCATTGCCTGGTACGGCTCGGCTCACTCAATAGGGACCTTCCCAATTAGGAGACCACATGCTGAAGCGATTGTCTTTAGTCCTGATTGGTAACATGAGTCTCTAGACTAAGTCATTTTCTTCAAATGTCTTGGCCGATACCTTCTTATTATAATGCCTTGCTACTCTTGCCTTGTTCTCATTTATCTTTCTGACAACGTGAAGTCGATTATGTGCCAAGTCTTCTAACTCATCGGTCATCGGTATGTAGTAGTCATCGGCCATCAACTCATTCTGAAGAGTAAGATGTCTAGAGCCGATGTTTGTTTCCTATGGCAGGACGACTTCATATCCATAGACTAACTGATAAGGCGGTACTTGCGTCGACCCATGACAAGCCATCCGATATGCCCATAGTGCATCGGCCAGCGTTACGTGCCATTTTTTAGGCTGTTCTGCGATTTTGCGCTTGATCAATTTTATTAGACTTTTGTTTGAGGCTTCGGCCCTGCCGTTTGCTTGAGTATAGTAGGGCGATGAGTTTAGCAATCTAATCCCCATGCTTATTGAAAACTGCTGAAATTCCTCCGATATGAATACTGATCCTTGATCGGTGGTGATTGTTTGTGGGATCCCAAACCTATAAATAATATGCTCCTTGACAAATTCTATGATTTCCTAAGCAGTTACCTTTTTTAGAGGAATTGCCTCTACTCACTTAGTGAAATAATCGGTGGCTGCTAGTATAAACTTGTGCCCCTTGCTAGACGATGGATATAATTCCCCAACCTCTGGATGGCCATGGCTTGATAATCGGGTTATGGCCGATGCAGGAGCTCGTTGTATGTTTCCAAACTTCTAGCAGTCTTGACATCCTTTATAATACTTGAAACAATCTTTGAGCATTGTCAGCCAAAAATAACCAGTGCGACGCAGTAGCCACTTCATTATGTGGGCCGATTGATGGATCCCATAGATCCCTTCGTGTACCAGATCCCTGCGTGTACCTCGCACATTATGACTTTGGCTTCCTCCAAATTTAAGCATCTTAACAAAACCCCATCAATCGTCCGATAATATAATTTCTCATCCAGCAACGCATACCTTAATGCCTTATAACAGAGCTTTCGTAAGGTCGGCTGTAACAGATCCCATAGGTAACTCACTATTTTAGCCCTCCAATCTTCAGCATCGATATTGGCTATTTCTGCTTCAACCATCTTATCCATTGGCCGATATCCTGATGCGGCTTATGCCAGGTCGTTAGCTTCTAGGTTTTGATTCCTTGAAACATGTGTTAATGATACCATCCTGAATCCCTTTAGCAGTTACTGGTATTCTTCAAAATATCCCCTCAAATTTTCATCTTTGCAGTCATATTATACAGAGAGTTGCCTAATCACTAACAATGAATCCCTCGTAATCTCAATGGTATCAGCTTCTATTTTAGCTAAAAGCTTTAGACCTTTGAGGACCGCCTCATACTCTGCCTGATTGTTGGTTCGGTAGGGCTTGATGGTGTAAGTAAACTCGAAACTTGCACCCCGAGGCAATATGATTACTAGCCCAATCCCACATCCATACCTACACACTGATCCATCAAAGAAGAGTGTCCATGGTATCGGCTCCATATAGTTTGCTGCTTTATCTCTGTGCTATACTATGAAGTCAGCGATGGCTTGTCTCTTGACTGCTTTAGCCAATTTATATTATAAATCGAACTCTGTTAATACAAATACCCATTTTCCAATCCTTCCCTTTAAAATTGGAGCCGATAACATATACTTTATCATATCGGCTTTGCATATGACCGTGCACTGTGCCGATAGTATATAATGCCTCAACTTAGTGCAAGAGAAATAAAGGCACAGGCATAGTTTTTCAACTGTTGGGTACCTTGTTTCGGCATCCAGCATTCATCGGCTTAGGTAAAACACGACGCGTTCTTTACCTTCTACTTCTTGGATCAATACCGACCCGATGCTTACATCATCGACCGACAAATATAACTTGTAGGGTTTATCAGGCCGTGGTGGGATCAACATCGGAGGTGAGCTCAAATATTTCTTGATTTCGTCGAATGCTATCTGATGTTTATCAGTCCAAATAAATTTCTCTCCTTCCTTCATCCTCAGCAAAGGCGTGAACGGCTCTAATTGGCCTGACAAATTTGATATGAATCGGCAAACAAAATTAATCTTGCCGATTAACGACTGTAACTCTGTCTTGTTTCCTGGTGGTATTGTGTTCTTGATGGCTTGAATAATATTTTGACTTACTTCAATTCTTCTCTCGTGAATCATAAACCCCAAAATTTTTCCAGCCGACACATCGAAGGCACACTTCTTTGGATTCATACGAAGACCATATTTCTTTGCTCTTTCTAAAACCCTTCTCAGATCATCTAGATGTCCTTCATTATCCCGTGACTTCACGATGATATCGTCAATATAAATTTCCACCAGGGAACCAATCAGGTCATGGAATATGTAATTCATTGATCTTTGATATGTTGCCGGGGCATTCCTTAAGCCGAATGTCATAACAACCCACTCAAACAAGCCGATGGCTCCTGCGCACCTGAACATAGTCTTTGGGATATCTTGCTCTGTCATGAATATTTGATTATATCCGGCATTTCCATCCATAAAGCTGATAATCTTATGCCCTGATGCCGCATCGACTAGCAAATCTACGATCGGCATCAGGTATTTGTCTTTAGGTGTGGCTTTATTCAGGTCTCTGAAGTCTACACATACCCTCAGTTGACCGCTCTTTTTCTATATCAGGACTATATTTGATACCCATTCTGTATATCGGTATGGTCTTATAAAATTTGCTTCGTATAGTCTTGTGATTTTGACCTTTATGTGAGGATACATTTTTGGCTTAAATCTTCTTTGACTCTGTTTTACTGGTCGAAATCATGTCTTTATTGGGAGCCAATGTTCTACAATTGATCGGCTTAGTCCAGGCATTTCATGATATTCTCAAGCAAAACAATCCCGAAACTCCTTCAATAACGCAATCAGTTTCTCTTTTATAGAAGAAGGTAATTTAGCACTAATGTACGTGGGCCTTGGCCTGTCTCCAGGTCCGATGTCTACTTCTTTCAATTCATCGGCTGACGTAAATACTTTTTCGAGTTTCCCTTCTTCGTCGTCTATTTCTCTAGACAAAGATCCTGGCCTGAATCATCTCGCTAATCGGCTGAAGGCCAAGATCCGACACCCTTAAAAAATCCCCTTCCCAAACTCGTCTAGAAAAGCAATCTGATGAGGACATCTACCACAATGATAAAGACATCCCTCACTATATCATTCCAGGACCAATCACTCGCTCCCGTGCCAGGCAGCTTAATTATGAGGTGCGTTCGTTTCTTAATATCCTTAGAGATATGGATAAGGATGGAGAAAAAAAGAGGAAGGAGAAAGTTGTTCTATTTTAGATCAAGTATTGATCTCTACTTTTTTGTTACTTGAGTTGGCTTCTATGCTTATACTAGTTTCTAGGAACACGTTTAGGCCAGCAACCAAGACAAGTATTGTGAATTATTATTGAGCTTTACTAACTGTTGTCGATCTGTGCTAATCCTTGCTACCAAAAATAAGCCTTCCTAGCTCCACCTTCTTCTGTCGATACACTCACGTCTTTAACGGTATCATCCACAAGCCAACCGATTGTACCACCTGCTACGTTGGTAAGAACTTTGCAAGAACATGGCTAGACACTTGAGTGTGAGAGACTCTACATCCTAGTAGTTCATAGGAAATTAACGCACTTGTGAGTTCTTCTGTTTCTGGTGTTTTCATTGACCATGGTAGGATCACCACATGGAGCGTTGCTAGCCTCGTCACCAGGATGGAGGACTTAGAGAAGCAACCACCGAATGATAGAGCTGAGGATTTCGAGGTGGATGGCATGAATCAAGATGAGTACGACCAGACCCCTACTGGAGATCGTGACCCTCCTCCTCGGCCACGATATCCACGCCGTCAAGGTATGGAAGGTAATAATGACCATAATCCTCGTGTTGATAATTCATATGCTAAGGTTAAGTTCAGCATACCATCTTTTTCTGGTTCTTATGATGCTGAGGTATATCTGAATTGGGAGATGACAGTAGAACAAAAATTTAACTCCCACCTTATTCCAGAAGTTCATCGAGTTAGACAAGCCACCAGTGAGTTCACTGATTTTACTATTATTTGGTGGAATGAACTAGTAAATGCAGGATTAGCTCCGGACACATGGGATAGGCTAAAAAGAGCTATGCGTGGTAGATTTGTTCCCTCTACTTATAAACGTGACATGCGTAAGAAATTACAACGCTTAAACCAAGGAAATAAATCTGTTGAGGAGTACTACCAAGAGCTGCAAATAGGAATGTTGCGTTGTGAGGTAGTTGAGGATGAGGAGGATAAAATGGCTAGATTCTTTGGTGGGTTAAGGAGAGAGATACAGGACATCATTGATTATAAGGATTATAATTCTCTCAATAGATTGTTCCAGCTTGCTATGTTGGCAGAAAAAGAATTGCATGGACGACAGCCTAAGCCAAAGAGCAACTTCAGCCACACAAGATCGGTGTTTGGAACGGAAAAATCAGCACCATCTACTCCTGCACGGTCTGCTGCCCCCTTCATGTCTAGGGCACGTTCAGCAGCACCATCTTCATCACCAGCATCGGAGGAGAAGGGCAAAATAGTCGTGCCCCTGGCGCCAGCAAAGAGTTCTTCATCGGTTGCTTCTACGGGCCGAACCAGCGGAGTCATTTGTCACAATTGCAAAGGGAAGGGCCATATCATGAGAGATTGTCCAAGCCAGCGACGGACATTCATTGCTACCGAGGAAGGTGGGTATGTTAGTACTAGTGACATTGAGGATGAATTTACTACTGGGGCTAACAATGCAGGTGATGAGGAGACCGATAGCGACGATGAGGAGATTCTAGGTACTGCTGCCACAGAGAAATACCAGAATTTGATTGTACAGCGTGTTTTGAGCACTCAAGGGGAGCAAGCGGACATACTACAGCGACATAACTTATTCCAGATGTACCTCATTGTCAAGGATCGCCGTGTTAGTGTCATAATCGATGGAGGGAGCTACAACAACTTGGTGAGCTCAGATCTAGTTAACAAGCTTGGGTTGACCACACATCCACATCCTCATCCCTACCATATTCAGTGGTTCAACAATAGTGGTAAGGTCAAGGTAACAGAATCTGCGAGAGTGCATTTTTTCATTGGTACATACTATGACTTTGCTGATTTTGATGTCGTACCCATGCAAGCATGTTCACTTTTATTGGGTCATCCATGGAAGTTTGATACGGATGCCACACATCATGGTAGGAGCAATAAATATACACTTATGCATAAGGGAAAGAAAATTACTTTGCTTCCTATGACACCTGCTGAAATTATGCAATGTGAGAAAGATATTGCTGAGAATAGCAACAAGGAGAGCGCACCATAATCTGAAAATCAGCAAGTAGCTAACACTGTTTTCCCACCTAAGAAAGAGAAGAAAGACAATAGCTCTAAGTCTGAGGGAATTAAATTGAAGGGGGGTGTTATGCTTACTACTAAATCTGATCTTGTTGATATTAATGAGCTTGATTCTCCTTACTATGCTTTGATATGCAAATAAGTTTTGTTTTCATTTGAGGATACTTCTACTTCTTTGCCTCCTGCTGTCACTAACCTTTTGCAGGAGTTTAAGGATGTGTTTCCAGCGGAGTTACCCCCGGGGCTGCCACCTATTCGAGGTATTGAGCATCAAATTGATTTGATTCCGGGAGCGACATTGCCAAACCATGCTGCATATAGAACAAATTCAGAGGAGACTAAAGAAATTCAACGGCAAGTCCAAGAACTTTTGGACCATGGGTATGTGCGAGAGAGTATTAGCCCATGTGCTGTTCCTGTTCTTTTAGTTCCTAAGAAAGACGGTAGTTGGCGTATGTGTGTTGATTGCAGAGCCATCAATAATATTACAATAAGGTATCGTCATCCTATTCCCAGGTTAGACGACATGCTTGATGAGTTGAGTGGTTCTATCATTTTCATAAAGATTGACTTGCGTAGTGGATACCATCAAATTAGAATGAAATTGGGAGACGAATGGAAAATAACTTTCAAAACTAAGTTTGGGTTATATGAGTGGTTAGTCATGCCTTTTGGATTAACTAATGCACCTAGCACTTTCATGCGTTTGATGAATGAAGTTTTGAGAGTATTTATTGGCAAATTTGTGGTGGTTTACTTTGATGATATCTTGATATATAGCAAGTCTGAAGATGAACATTTGAATCATTTGCGTGCTGTTTTTAATGCTTTGAGGGATGCACATTTGTTTGGTAATCTTGAGAAGTGTACTTTTTGCACGAATCGTGTCTCCTTTCTTGGCTATGTTGTTACTCCATAGGGAATCGAGGTGGATGAAGCAAAAATTGAAGCCATCAAGAGCTGGCCGACCCCTAAAACTGTCACACAAATGAGAAGCTTTCATGGACTTGCTGGTTTTTATCAGCGGTTTGTGAAGAATTTTGGCACTATTGCTACCCCACTCAATGAGTTAACAAAGAAGGGAGCTTCATTTATATGGGGTCTAGCACAAGAACAAGCTTTTAATATGCTTAAGGAGAAACTTACACATGCCCCTCTACTCCAACACCCTGACTTTGGTAAGACATTTGGGCTTGAATGTAATGCTAGTAGGATTGGGATAGGAGGAGTGCTGCTATAAGAAGGTAATCATGTTGCTTACTTTAGTGAAAAATTGCATGGACCTAATCTAAATTATTCTACTTATGATAAGAAGTTGTATGCTTTGGTTCGGATGTTAGAGACTTGGCAACATTATCTTTGGCCTAAGGAGCTTGTCATTCATTCTGATCATGAATCTTTGAAACATATTAGAAGCGAAGCAAAGTTAAATAAGCGACATGCAAAATGGGTTAAGTTCATAGAGTCTTTCCATACATCATTAAGCATAAACGAGGTAAAGATAATGTCATTGTTGATGCTTTATGTAGGCGTTTTGCTATGTTATCTCAGCTTGATCATAAGATATTTGGCCTAGAGACAATAAAAGAGTTATATGCTACTAATTTGGACTTTAAAGATGCTTTTGAAAATTATAGAGAGAGCCGAACTTGGAACAAGTATGTGCTGAATGAAGGATTATTATATCGTGCTAACAAGCTATGCATCCCCACTAGCTCTATTCGCCTTTTGTTCTTACAAGAAGCTCATGGAGGTGGATTGGTGGGACATTTTGGAGTGAAGAAAACTGAGGACGTGCTGTCCACACATTTCTTTTGGCCAAGGATGCGACGGGATGTCAAGCGCTACGTCTCACGCTGCACTACATGTAACAAAGCTAAGTCACGCTTAAACCCCTTCGGACTTTATATGTCCCTTTCTGTTTCTAGTGTTTCTTGGGAGGATATATCAATGGACTTTATCTTAGGTTTACCTAGGACAAAGAGAGGGAGGGATAGTATATTTGTGGTGGTAGATCGATTCTCTAAGATGGCACATTTTATACCTTGTCATAAGAGCGATGATGCTATAAACATTGCTGATTTGTTTTTCAGGAAAATCATTCACCTACATAGATTGCCCAATACCATTGTCTCCGACCGAGATGCGAAGTTCTTGAGTCACTTTTGGAGAAGCTTATAGAGCAAGTTGGGAACCAAGCTGCTATTCTCCACCACATGCCACCCTCAAACCGATGGACAAACTGAGGTAGTTAATCGTACATTATCCACCATGTTGCAGGCTGTTTTGAAGAAGAATTTGAAGATGTGGGAAGAATTTTTACCTCATGTCGAGTTTGCATACAATCGATCGGAACACTCTATCACCAAGGCGAGCCCTTTCTAGGTTGTGTATGGCTTTAATCCATGTTCACCCATTGATCTTTTGCCATTGCCTACTTCTAAACATGTGCATTTAGATGCTAAGACACTTGCTGATTTTATTCTAAAATTACATGCAACAACTAAAGAAAACATTGAGAAGATGACCGAAAAATATAAAACTACTGGTAGTAAGGGTAAGAGACATTTATCATTTGAAACTGGTAATCTTGTTTGGTTACACTTGGGCAAAGATAGATTTCCAGATTTGAGAAAGTCTAAGTTGATGCCTCGAGCTGATGGTCCTTTCAAGATAGTTAAGAAAATTAATGACAATGCATACAAGTTTGAGTTGCCTGCAGATTTTAGGGTTAGTCCCACCTTTAACGTTTCAGATTTGAAGCCTTATTTAGGACAAGAAGATGAGCTTGAGTCGAGGATGACTCCAATTCAAGAGGGGGAGGATGATGAGGACATCTATCACAATGATAAAGACATCCCTCACTATATCATTTCAGGACCAATCACTCGCTCCCGTGCCCGGCAGCTTAATTATGAGGTGCGTTCGTTTCTTACTATCCTTAGAGATATGGATAAGGATGGGATGCTACTTATGGGTGATATTTTGATTCTTAGGAGCATGGGAGAGGCACTTCTAGACCTGCCAGGGAGAGGCCGCACACCAAGTCAATCCGGACTCCACTTCAAACCCTGATTTTGGTTTGGTTTCAGCAGAGCACCCTTCATTAAAACGGGCATAACTTCCTCATACGGAGTCAGATTGAAGCGTTCTTTAATGCGTTGGAAAGATAACGACGATATCTTTCCAATGGATTGGGTGCCACATCCTGAATCATCACGAAACTTTCTGTATCATCCGAACAAGTTATCAGGTGCTGCGTCACCGTTTTGGGCCACTTTGGGCCTTGTTTTCGTTTGTGACCTTAAGCCCAACTTTATGAGAAACTCTAGGTATTAATATACTGTAGCCACCACGGATTAGGGTGGATTTTGCTTAGTTTTGAACTGCCATTGCAGCTTCATCTCTGACCTTCGTCAGATTGTAGAACCCCACTCGAGAAATCAATCTTTCCTCTGTTTGTGAGATTGTGTTTCCGTGTTCTTGCTTGTGTTCTCAATTCGCTTGCAGGGATAAGCCTTCTTGATGAGGTCAATCATGTTCGCACGTGGTTGACAACCAATGGAGCCGTGGTGTAGCAATTGTAGGGTTCGGATCAGTTCTAATCGGAAGCCGGATCATCAACGTCGAGTCCTCCATAAATCGTGATTACCCTTCTGACGGAAGATCGGGCACCCCCGTGCGTGCCACAATCCATGTTCTCGAAGTCGGGTGCATCGGCTGTTGATACGGCAACTGATCTGTCAGCTTGAATAACTTCAACTTGATCGCCTTGCCATTGCATTAGACTCTGGTGTATAGTAGAAGGAATACAACAATTGGCGTGAATCCAGTCTCTTCCCAGTAGGAGGCCATATGAACATTTTCCATCAATCACGAAAAATGTGGTCGGTAGTGTTTTACTTCTGACTGTGAGCTTGATATTCAAAGCACCTTTGACATCTGATAGATTACAACCAAAGTTTTTAACACTATATTGGTCTTCACCAAGTCTTTATTTACCTTACCGAGCTCGTGGAACGTAGAATAAAGCATTATGTTAATGACAGCCCCTTCATCGACCAATAATTTTGACATCGGCTTGTCGTCCACGTGTCCCTTAATATACAAGGGCCTCAAGTGCCGATGCTCATCTTCCTCTGGCTTTTCAAAGGTCGTCGGCTGTGGTTGCAGCAATAGTTGCACAACCGATCCGTCTTCTTCTTCACTGTCTGATGGAGGCATCCTGTACTCTGCAGGCAATATAAAAACCATGTTTACTTCCATCGGCTTGTCCTCTGTATCGGTTTTATTCCTCGGGCGCCACCCTTTTCTCACCCATAGTTTGCTCTGCCAATATTCCTCATATTCTCCCACTAACTGCTCTCGATGCCTCTGACGTTGGAGCCTCCTCTTCTGACTCCGTGTTAAGCCCTCTGGACACCATCGGAGTTTTTGCATGGGATTCCAATCCCCTTGCCATTTGTCTTTAGTTCAGACGCGTCGATCGCTGACATCCTCCTGCTCTGGTGACCCTAGTCGGTCTTTTGCAGGTATTCTCTTTCTTGGGGGTTGACCCTCAGAACTAACATCATCCTGACTGATCTTTTTGGCACACTCTGAATAATCCTTGATTGACGGGAGCCTCATATTATTTTCCTAGCAGAAACGAAAAAAATACACTCCCAATGTGGATCAGCTTTTTCTTCATGTCTATGTGGCATGACACGTTGCTCCCTTTCATGACACCGATGAGCCTTAACGTGATTCCTCAGAGTTCGCCTCCTCTCAATGTGAAAGCTTTGCGAGCCGATGTGCACCATGTTCGTCGGGAAATGGTTCCCGTCAATCTTCATCGGCTTTGCCGCTTCATCAAACTTTATTCTCCCCTGGTCGACGGCGGACTAGATCTATTGACGAAAAACTTTGCATTCATTTGTATTATGGGAGCCAGTTTTGTGCTACTTACAATATTTTCTTTTCTTCAATTCTTCCACCGATGGAATCACGTGATTCGGCAGGAGCTGGATCTGCTTTTCTTTCAGCAGCAAGTCAAAAATTTTATCCGCCTTGCTAATGTCAAAATCATACCTCTGTTCCTTCTCGGCAGCTTTAACCCATGGACAGGTTACCGTCTTGTTCAACTAGGCCTATTTGGCCAAGGCGACATCACCTTCAGAGTCTTCTTGCTCCGAATCTAATGAGTAAAATTGTACCTGAGCTACTCGCTTTTGCGCCTTCTCTTTGCATGTTTCTTGGAATCGGCTTTCATGGGTTGACACCCTTTGCGTCAGGTGCGATAGACTATTGAATTCTTGAGATGAAAACTTCTCCCTAATCGGTGGTAGAATGCCTTGGAACACTAATTCAGCCAGTTGAGCATCGATTAGACTAAGGCTATAGCATCGGCTTCTTACATCACGGAAACGCTGAATATATTCTAGCACTGATTCGTCCATGCGCTGTTTTATGGCTGTCAGATCCGTCAATTTCATCTCTTTGATCCCGGCGAAGAAGTACTTGTGAAATTATTTTTCTAAATTGGCCCATCCCTTGATTGAATTTGGCAGTAGGGAAGAGAACCAAGAGAAAGTTGATCCAGATAGGGATAATGGAAAGAGTCTAACCTTGAGAGCCTCTTCGGTCGATGCCTCTCCACATTGGGTGAGGAAACGACTAATATGTTCGACCGTTGATGTACTGTCTTGACCAGAGAACTTTGAGAAATCTGGGACCCTGTATCTGTTCAGTAATGGCATCCTGTCAAACCAATCTGGGAACGGGTGCCAATACATGTAACTCTGTTCTTTCGGCTTGAGCCCAAACTGATCTCTTATAATTTATGTGATCTTGACGGTGAAATCGTCCTCTTTTGGCACCGAATAATGCGGCACTGATGTTGCTGCCCTCTCTTGATGCTAATAATTATTTTGGGCACTCTTCCTTCAAAATTTGCCTGCTATTGTGGAGGCCCATAATAACCTATATAATAATACCCTAGTGGAGGTGCACTCGCTAGAGGTTGGTATGCCTGTGGTGATGTACCAGTCGGCATCGGGGCTGGCAGTATTAAGCTTGGTACCGTGTCACGCTCTAATCCGTATGTCACTATCAGTGGGATGGCTGTCATCGATGGAGGTGTGCTCAAGATGACAGGTGCCGATGACCTCTGCTGAAAATAAACCGGTCCTTGAGATAACTCCTGGGCAATGGACCTGTCTATTGTGTTCTTGATCAAACTATGCAAAGTGTTTACTAACACACCATATTGGTTAATCAGTGCGTGACTAACCGCCTCATTGACCGCGTCCTAGAACGATCTCTACGGACTTTGGCTGCTGAACTAGGCCTAGAGAGATGGGATTTACAGTTGATTCTTCTGGATTGCCCCACGTCGAGTCTTGCTAAAGGACTCCAACACAAAGCTTCTGAAAATCTACGACAGTCAGCTACACTTCTGCTCTATGTTTGTCAGTCAAAAGTTCCAAGGTGACCGGGATAACAAAATTGTTGGTCTACTCAACCTCCTTCCCAGCCATGATGCCGATGAAGAAGATTGCTCTTGTTATTTATAAAATGGTCCCACTGGGCTTGCCAAGAAAGCGTGTTGACGCAAAAATCACAGGTATCCCTATGTCTTCACACTCGAAGACCTAGGAGAGTCTGCTTAGCTCCAGTGTAGGTCCTAAATAACTCGGAGGTGTCAATAGGCGTGCCAGTCAATTTGACCCTGCAATTGACAAGAAAACAAACGTGAGATGTCCTAACGCTATCGGCGATAGCCTATCGACATCGGCAACGATAGCACGCATGAAAACCATGATGCATCATTAAAAACATATATAACGTAATAAACCCTACCAATCAGCTCCATCATTATCGCTCTAAGATACCAATCTCTACAGTTCGAACTAAACCAATACAGCGTAAAGATGAATTACCAAGAGCATGACAAACAGAACAGACCCGATTGATAAAGCCACAACTATTCCATCAGCTAAAACTCCGATGAACGTTGGTCCAACAGATCGGGCTAGACCATCCCGTATATACCCTCGTCAACGCAACGGATCAGACCCAACTGAGACAGCGTGCCGTTGATGATCGACATATGATCTAATCTAGTATGATGAGTTAACCTCCATGATTGGCAAATACAAAGATTCGATCAACGAAGCATAATGCGAGAAAGTGAATCAGTGTATTAAACCGATAACTAACAAATCTACTCTATATGATCATAGTATCGGACTCAACCGAGAAAGCCATGAACACATAAATCAGTTTACCAAGCAGGCTATTCCTGTCGAAGTTAGATATTGGACTCAACCGATGCAGCCATAACTTTGGCGGAAAATTGCCCTAATGCTATGTACCTAAAGTTGGAGATGCGCTGAAGGGTTTGATTGACTGAGTTGTGTGAATTTGTTACAATGACTCCGGACTTACATATTTATAACCGGGTAGACACGTTATCTACGGATAACACGGAATCCTAACTGACTCATTTATTTGCTAACTAAATAAAAAACCAATCATGAAACATCTGCTTACGCTGTGCACAGCCCGTCTCCGCCTGTTAAGCCTCCATCAGTGGCCCATCGGCTCCGTTGCCTGGCTCGCCTAGCCGATGGTGCGTCGGTCTAAATTCTGGTGTCAATAGTTAGCAAACTTATTATATTAAGTTGGGTTCTAATACATTATGCCTATTGACTTCCCATGGACCTACAGCCTGCTTTGATATTAACTGTAACACCCCAGGTATCTACATACCTAAGATGCCATATCAAGTCCTAAAATTACTTAGGTCTAAAATTTACTTAAAATTTCGGCAGAGTCTCCCCTATAATTTGGACATCCACAATAGGCAATTAATAAGATAATGACATACTATTAACCACAACTTTAAAACCATCACTAAACACCAATTACGATCCCATAAAAATGACCATAACACAAATGATGTCTCAAATATCCAAATATGTTAATTAAACTACTTTACGCATTAAAACTAAGATATAAAGTAAATGTTGTGCAAGTGAAATGTGGCCGAAGCTTCTACTTCCTGACCTAATGTTCTTATCGATGAGTACCTAAAACAAACACTAATGAAACGCAAGTGTGAGTAAAGAATACTCAGCAAGTACGATATAGAATTAAACACAATTAATGCAACACATTCACATCAAGAATCAACAAAAGCATTTCTTTCTTTTCTTTTGAAAAGCGAGAAAACAAGAAATATTAGTTTTCATCCCAGATAATCATGAATATCCTTTAGCATTATTGGTAAGCCGAGCAAGCGGAACCAGCGCTCACTCATAGGATCCTGAATGAAAAAGCAAATAACACCCTATGGTTACGCATGGAACTTGAACTTCCATAATAAAGAATCAAAAACATAAATACTGAATGCTGGAATACATATTTTGAACAATTTTGAAATAACATATCAATTGCACATAATTAAGTAGCAAGACAGTTAAGGAGTATAACGAAAGGTATAAATACAACTATTCAACACAGATTTAGTTCGTCATGCACTTGCCTTAACCGTAGCGATAACCTAGATTCTCGCTCACTTTGACGGAAGACTCCACACTTAAATTATAAAACAACACTCAGAAGACTATCCCGCATAGAAGCTCCACTATCATACGGTATAAAAACTCTAAAACCCCAAACGTCGGATATCCCGATATATTACTAAAAACATAGGTTCTTCACTATTTTAGACATAACTTTTAAACCACTAATCCAAACTTAATAAATAAGAATATCTTAAGCATCTAAATAAAATAACCTACAACTTTAGTGTTATGCTCTAGGACCAACGGTGTATCTATCATCCCCAAATTAAAAGAAAACGATGTGCTGTCCTAGTTTCAGACCCGGACAGCAGTACTGTTTTTGCAATAACTTTTAAACCGTTTATTTGAATTATATGAAACCAGTTCTGTTAGAAAGATATAGACCACACCTACAACTTTTGTTTAGACCTCGAGACCTGATTCCCAACGGATTAATACCAGTTTTAAAAATACGATTTCAGCCTACCGGAGAATCAAATTTCTAAAATATTCGACAATCGATTCCAAATTCATTTGAAATTTATACATCTAGAGACTACAAAAAAGTTACCTATGCGACGAGAACCTTTAATTTGAGAAGAATTGAGGGTTGCCCTAAAACCTCCAAAAATCCCCTAAATCTCTTCCTCTCTTCTTCTTCTTTCCTTCTCCCTTCTCCCTTTCTTGATTTGCTTGACAGTTGGGACCCAAGAATCAGCGGCAGCTCACAGGAAGCAGGGGCGGCATCTTGTGACCGGCGTCGGGACAGGCGGCAAGCAAGCGGCGCGGCGCGGCAGTAGCCTACGGGCGAGCAGCAGCAGC
>KE372819.1:149502-167059 GCA_000418225.1 Zizania latifolia | reverse complement strand
TGGCCCAAAGGTTGCTTAGCGATTCCCGTTTCCTGCGCTCCGTATTCTCGCGATGCTTGTTGTGTGGTGTCCCTGCGCGTGCTCTAGCGTGTTCGTGTGTGATCCATGCTGCTAAATTCGTAAAGAAAAATCATGGTTGTCATTCTTCAGCTGTGCGCGAAGACGGTGGGTGAGGACTTAGGGAACTTGTTGCTTCACTAGATTTGCTTATCTGCTGCCTACAAGATTTTATGCTTGTCCGATTTGGGTTAAAAAAATGTGGTGCGCCTATTATTAGCAAATACCCATTTTGTTAATATAAATTAGAGATATTTAATGTGTATAGTCCATGATGGTCTCTAATACCTAATTGGGACTGCTGGTGGAATACTTGGTTGTGGTCCGGACCATAATGTCTAGATGGGATTGTAACGTGTTTATCATAGCCTGTTTGGATGGATGAGGGATATTAAGTTGGGATTTGGTTTCAATTAAAATAAATCCTATTCCGTACCCCTTCACCCAAACCGGCTCATCAACAATCAAATATATGCAGTACATCTCCACTTTATGCGTATTTGCAACTATTCACTTGAACTCCCTGAACAGGCATGGTTGCATCATTTCATTTTAGGATACTGTTAACACAAGACTACAGGAGAAGTACTTCAGGAACTCTAAAACAACTAGGGGTCCCAGGATATTAGATAACCCACAATGTTCAAGAATGTTGTTAGAGAATTCAATATGTTGGCTGCAGAGTAGCATGTAGAGAGCAAAATAGGAAGGCTATGATGCTTTACAAAGTTCCAAGGAAACCCATGGTGTTTAAGCTGATGTCATGATGGTCACATATTGCTTAGTTGGCAGCTATCCTATTCTAGTCAAGTCCTCTTCACATCCACACTGGAGGATGAGACTGAGAGAGCACACCATGTCCTCTACTTTTATTGGTAGGGAATAAAAAACAAGTGCATACATTTATGCTGTGAAAAAAGTAATTTTGTCTTTGTTTTGTTCCATCCTGTTCTCAACTTTCGTTCTATCTGTGCACTTGTATTTTCTTGCAAGTATGAATCATTCAGTTGAATCTGAAGGCATCAAACTTGTCATTGAACCAGAAGGCACTAGATATAATTTGCTCAGTATTGGATATTGTTTTTTAATGTAAACATTACTGGATATTGTTGAAGTGCATGATTAATATAATCCTACTTTTTGCATAGCAATTCCTTAAATTGTATTCCTGTTTTTAACTGATCGACTGATCGAGCATATGAAACTTTGTTAGGACTTAAGAGTTTGAAATATACTTCCCTCCTATCTGTGAGTATTTAGTTCTGATTTTTCCCAATACATGTTTATTGCCTTATTTGTACACTCATGAATAATATGAGGCTCCATGTTGCATTCTTGTTTTATTGAAAGTGTTTTAGTAAGGAAAAAGTTTAATGAACTCCCTGAAGTATTGGTTGGTATACTTAACCCCTAACTATGAAACCAGGTACTTTACCCCTTGAAGTATGCAAACCGGTTCAAGTAACCCTTGGAGTGGTTTTCTATGTAGATGATGACATGTGGCAGTGATATTGCTTACATGTTACATACATTAGTCTATTTAACCCAAGTTGACCCAACCGATTCCTTTACCTCTATTCTCAATTATTGGCAAGCCCATGAATTACATATTAGTATTAATTTGCTTCTTTTTCAAGCCATTACACTTGTTAACAAAAATTCTTAATCGACTCTATCGCCATGTCATTGTCACTCTAGGGGTTATTTGGACTGGTTTGCATACTTAAGGGGTAAAATATCTGGTTTCATGGACCATCCCCAATACTTTAGGGGATGAAGTAGACTTTTTCCTTTTAGTAAAGACAAATGCTTTCATGATGTTGGGCTATTCTTTCTCTTATACTTCTTTCATTTCAGTTTATCTGATACAATACCTAATGTTCACTCTGGAATGTACATTGATAGTATAAATACCTAATGTCACTGGAATGTATATGGTTAGTATCTTTTTCATAACAAGCGTACGGGTAGTCTGTATGCATAAGTTCATAAAGTATTTCCGTTTTTGTCCAAGAACAGTTTTATCTTCTGATATTTGTGCAACGCTCTGATTTCTGCAATGTTTCTGTTGTAGATAAAACAGTTGTTCCAAAGACTGCTAATGATGTCAAACTGATAAGTGGAGGAAAAATTCTAGAAAATGACAAGAACGTTGCACAATGCAGAGCACCTTTTGGTGATCTTCCCAGCACTGCTATCACAATGCACGTTGTTGTTCAGCCATCATCAGCCAAATCAAAACCTGGTAAGCAATAACTTGATAGCATTTTGTATCTTCGAATGGTTAACATTTTTTTTGGATTTATAGGTTGTGTTAATTACAATCATGCTAAACAGGGTGTAAAATTGTTTATCTGGCATACTCTCAATTTGTTGACTTTTTGTGGTTATGATTTCACTAATGTGCCGTCATATTTTTCTGATCCATCTAGGCAATAATTTCGCTCAACAGATTTCCTGAGAAAAAAATTCTTAAAATACCAATGTGTTGACATGAAATTCATAAGTGTTCAAGTTTTCTGGTCTTTGGGAGTCAGCAAAGTAAGCTGTCTGGTGTCTGTTATCCTATAATATGTAGTCAAAATGTAGGGCTTGCCTATCTGGGTTTAAGAACATGTTCCTAGGGTTTTTCCTGCCATGGCATGTGGGGCAAAGCTCAGTTGTCAACAACACATGCTAAATGCACCACACGTTGTCAATCTGATGAAGCCTGAACTCTGTTTTCTCTGTTACTCATTTGTGGCAGACAAGAAGACCAACAAGTTGCCTAAGACCACTCGCTGCTCATGTAGCATACTATGAAGGTTCAGAGTCAACTCCACCCACAATAATTTGTATGCCCGTGAAAATTCTGCAGAGAGACAGCTGGACAGAACGAAAGATTGAAGACAATGTCGTGCCGAGAACGAGTCCATGTAATTGTAAGCTAGATACTACAGAGAGTTTGTCCCTCTGCGGCTAGGAAAATAGTCGTCATCCAGTTGCTTGTCTGTTTTACCCAACAAAATGTTTCTATATGATGTACAATACATACATGTTGTTCCGGAGGAAGAAGTTGGCTGCTTTTCCGTGTCAAGTTCGGTTAAGAATTGAGGTTGTAGGGTGAGCCAACTTTGAGTCGATACATTCTCACTTGAGATGCTCTGTGAATGATGCTGGTTTCCCGTCTATTGTACATCAATCTATGTCGTATTGTCAATTTTCACTGTTCTGAACTTTATGCTTGATTGAGACGTCTAATATGCTTGGAATCTCATCAGGTCGTATTGATTTACTTACATCTCTTAAGGGGGCAATTAATCTGTTGGAATAGCTATGTCCTCATCACGGACGAGCTTTATGATGTGCCCATGTGTAGTCTCAAGCTTTAAAGAGTTGATAGTAATTACACTAGTGTTTTGTGTGATAACTTGATATTACCATGTATAGTCTCCTATTTTAAAAAAAATGGTATGAATTATACCAGTGTCTAGGATTTTAAGGGCATTTTCACCCAAAAGTAAGCCTAACAGGCGAGGGCTCCCTCACTTCAAAATGTATCCGTCATTCGTGGCCTCTTCACAGGTCCCATAGATGTACTTGGTCCCCTTTTACATACTGCTAGTGCCCCTTGGGCCAAAAGATATTAGCCCGGAAAGAGCCTTCTTATCCCAAAAGCTAGTATGACTTCTTATCCCAAAAGCTAGCACGGGAGATGAGAGGTTCTCCACTTTCAATATTCGTTTTGATGACATAATTAAAGGGTTTGGTTTTATAAAAGACGAAGAAGAGCATTGTTTTTACAAGAAGGCTAGTAGGAGCACACTTATATTTCTAATCTTATATGTGGATGATCTATTACTGATCGGAAATGATATATCTATGCTAGAGTCTGTTAAGTCTTCATCGAAAAAAATAGTTTCTCTATAAAGAATTTAGAAGAAGCAATATATATTCTGGATATCAAGATCTATAGAGATAGATTAAGGAGACTAATCGGATTAAACCAGGATATGTACATTGATAAGGTGTTGAAGAGGTTCAATATGCATGATTCTAAGAAGGGTTTTCTACCTATGTCACATGGTATAAATCTCAGTAAGACTCAGTGTCTGAGTACATCTGATGAGCAAGATAAGATGAATAAGATTTCATATGCTTTGACAATGAGATCCATCATGTATGCTATGTTTTATACACGCCCAGATGTCTCATATGCTTTGAGCATAACGAGCAGAATTTTGTTTTTAAAGTACTTGAGAATGACTAAAGATAGCTGTAAAAAATATCTTGAAGTACTTAAGAAGGACTAAAATGTGTTCCTAGTCTATGAAGGTCAGGAAGAGCTCGTTGTAAATGGTTACACTGATACTAGCTTCCAAACCGATAAGGATGAATACAGATCACGATCTAGATTTATTTTCTACCTTAATGGTGGAGCGGTGAGCTGGAAGAGTTTCAAGCAAGAGACGATAGCTAATTCTACAACAGAAACCGAGTACATATCAGCTTCGGAAGCTGCTAAGGAGGCTGTTTGGATCAAAAAATTTATTTCTGAGCTTGGTGTTATATCTAACTGTTCTAGTTTGATAGATCTCTATTGTGATAATAGTGGTGCTATCGCACAAGTTAAGGAGCCTAGATCACACCAAAAGTCCAAACATATACTTCGGTGATATTATCTGATCCGTGAGATAGTGGATAGAAAAGATGTAAAGATATATAAAATGCAAACCGATCTAAGTGTTATAGATCCATTGACAAAGCCGCTCCCGCAGCCTAAGAATGAGGCTCACGCTAGGTTTATGGGTATTAGATACCTACATGATTGACTCTAGTACAAGTAAGAGATTGTTAGCATTATGCCCTAAAGTTAATATGAAGATATTGTACGAGGCATACCATATTTATGAAATACTATAACGTTCCTTGAAAAATAGACTTTACCATTATGGATCAACAAGTACGTGACTTGTTCATGAGACTCGTAATGTTACTTTTTTTAAATGATTCCTGATCGGATGAAAGTCATATATGGAACATATACGACTGAGATCGATATATGTATTGATTAATGATCATGTCTCATGATCATGGGTATGAAAATACCAAATCAATAACATAGACATATGTTAAATAGATCAATTGTGAGACACTGTTGAAATTTGATGTGTCATTAGTAGGTCTTAGTAGTGTTTATGTAAAATCCTTAAACTTGAGATCACCATGGATCCCAACATACGTAGTAGCTTACTTTGGAACTACTAAACGCTACACCATAACTAGGTAGTTATAAAAATAGTCTTCGGGTCTACTATGAAACATGTAGTAGCATGTGAGTGATTAAGATGTGATTTGCTCCTCTTTATGAGAGATATATCTCTAGACCCATCAATATAATGGATTATGAAAGTGTATGGCCATACCAACGTGACTAAGAAGTTAATCAAATATTATAATCCAATACGGAGATTGAGAAAGAGATTGAGCTATTGATAGAATGACATAAGTCTCACCTTATGCTCAATCAATATCGTGAGGCAAAGAGATTTGTACATGAGAACATTATAAGGTTCAGCTGATATGATCTTTACTTATATTTGGGTTAATATGCTTTGCTAGAGGCCATAATTAACGGAGTATTGGAAAATAGTTTTCATATATTAACCAAGCTATACGTGAATCTACAGGGTCGCACACTTAACGGGATAGAACACTAGATTTAAATAGGATTCGAATCGGGCTCAGTTTGGATAGAGATCGGAACGGTTTGGATAGAGATCCTTGTAGACTCCTGATTGGGCCCAAGCTAGGACGTCTATATATATAAGGGTGCAGGGCGCAGGGTTTGTATGCTTCTACGCCTTTTGCTGATACATATGTTGATGCATTTCTCATGTTAATCTTTTAGCCATCAAGAGCAAACCCTAGCCACCTCCTCTTGAGCCCGACCACCTCGTCGCCCGCCTAAGTGATAGTACACTACCGACCGGCGTTCTACTCCTAGATGTATAGATACCAATAGAGGCATTTCTACGCTGCTTCCCTCATTGGCATCGGTATCGCTGATCGGATCAGTTTGTCATCGGCTTGAAGCATAGGAGGTCAGACGAGATCTTCCTAACCAGATCAACTGACTCTCGACCAGAGGATCGGCTTCCTGACCACATTGGCACACGCGTGTTGGATCGGATTGCTTCTCCAACACTTTTTCCATTGTTCTATGTGCCAGAGGTAACGATCTATGTTCCATCTCTAGAAAGATTTCCTGGTGTACGTGGTAGAAAAGTTTTTTTAAGCTATCGTAGCCTTTGCGTTCTCCTACATAAGGTCTTCCCATCCCTACAATCAACGCCGTCTAACTATTTGCTTAGTGGTGTTTATCCCATCATGAATTTGATTAATGATAGATCTACTTCCATACCATATTATAAGTCATTTAATTTTTTATAAGTCAAATTTCTTTAAGTTTAACTAATTTTATAAAAAAATATACCAACAACTATAACATCAAATTAGTTTCATTAAATTCACAATAAAATATGTTTTAATAGTTTATTTATCTCATAGTGTAGATGATAATACATTTTTCTTTAAACTTTCTTAAAGTTAAATAAATTTAACTTAAAAGGTAAAATGAATTATAATACGAAATAGATAGCGTATTACTGGTTGGTTAGTTAATGAAGCCAAAGACACTTTTGAAAGTCACTTTCGATGACACATGTTTCGGTAACAATGTATAGCACTATACAAGTTCTGGGTTTTCTACCCTATCTAGTAGCCTATATGCTAAGAGCATCCTAGCTGGTCATCCAAATTTGGGTCTCTATATGCTCATCTAAAAAGATTTCTCTCCATATTTTATCGCATTCCAACGGACCATCCATGTTACACCCTCCATGTCACACTCTTCTTTATTTTAATAATATCTTCCAACTATCATACATTTATATTTTTTGCAATGGCTATAATTTGAATATAATTAGTAACGGCTAACTTTTTTGCAGCGGCTATATATTTGTAACGGTTAGATTTATTTGAAATGGCTATATTTTCAATGGCTATATTTCTAACAACTATATTTTGAAATGATATCATAGCAACAACTATATTTTGAGAACCTACATATACAAGTGCGCATACTGTGATCTTCTTACCTAGATGTATTGCTAATTCTCTCATCCATCCTCTCATATCTAGCAATGAGTCACAACTTTTTAAAACACATGATCTATGATGAATCATCGTCATCATCCGACGATGATGAACTCATTCTCACTGCAGCCATCATTACACAAGATGAATATGAGTGGTTGAATCATCATCAGCGTGGTGGTTTCCATTACTAGACATAGAATTATTCATCGCAATTGACTAGGCGGGCATGTGAGACTATACGAAGAGAGAGTAACTTGTGGATTTGGTTCTGTCTGCTCCTCAATTAGGCTAAAATTTACATTGCCTTCCCAAGTTTCTATGTCAATGTTCGAGTTCAACAAATCTACGTAGTTGTCCATTGAATCACCTAGCACATATAAAATTTCAACCATATAAATTAAATTGCTACTTGTATTCATTCTAATCAATTGTGCTCAACAAATGATTCTGTAAATTGCAACTTGTATATAATATTCATAATTGCTAATTGTATTCATCCATGTCGCATGGTTCTGTAAATCAATTTATCAAGCAAATTGTGCAAATAAAACTAATGTCTATCCCATTTTCATTTATACATACAACTTAATTTATAGTTACTAGTGCTCACTAAATCAATTGTGCAAATAACACTAATATCAACCTATTTTATCAAACAAGTGTGCTTACTTTGCTGAGGGATTCTTTGGGGCTTGGCCGGAGGAGGGCTCACTGCTGACCAAGATAGAAATTTTGGCGTGGAGGGGACAGGCGAGCACAGAGAACCACCCGGCCGACTACGAGTGAGGCGCTCGACAGGGAGGAACCTGCCGTCTCTAGATCTAGAAGGGGAGCGAGGAGTGGCCCATGACCCGCCGCCTCCGAGCGACCGATGTGGTGAAGGGTGCTGGAAGGGGAGCAGGTATGGGCTCAGTGGGGATGCACGAAGAGGGTTGTGGCCGCTGCCTCGCTGAAAAGGATGCTAGAGGAGCAACGCGGAGAGGTGCGGTGGAGAAGGCAGGGAAGACCACGACTACTGGCATGGTGAGCAAGAGAGGCTGGCATGGTGGAGTTGGAGGGAGAAGCATGATGATCAGCACGACGGAGTGGCATGGAGACAAGCTTGGCGGCGTTCTGTGTGAGCGTGGGAGGAGTCTTCGAGAGGAGGCCACTGCATGATAGCGCGAGAAGATAGAAACGCCAAAGATGGTGTTTCTCTCTCTAATTTGGATGTCTATCTATATTTGGATATTATGATGGCTTGTCTGTTGGAGACCGATTTCTTGGTGTGAAATGCTATTTTGAGGATGGAGGGTGAGATAGAGCCGGAATACCATCTGCCCTTCCATTTTTCATTGCCATTTTTATTTATGTGGCAAACTGTGTGTTGTAAAATATTTGAGTAATCATACTGCTGTGTAAATTTTTGTTAGACCTAATGCTTGTTGCTAATATGTTATTACCTATTAATGTTATATGTTTCTAAATGTGTCCACTGGCAATTGATCAGGTGATTATTTTGTAGCATTTGTATTCTAGACGATTGATTTCTAGCTAACTCCTCTCGCATTGTCTTCTTAAGGAGTTTGCGTTAGTTGTAAAACTGGGTCTTGAAGAGAACACATCCATAACCATAATAAAAGAAGCTTTCCAATTATGGCCTAGATCTAGAGCATATCATAATCATCATTGATGTAATACTTATCAATTAATCTTCATTCATTATACTTTAGGAGGAAATTTGATGATTTGACCCTCAAACGATCCGACTGTTTAATAATTTGTCACTCATGTAAATGCTATATAAGATCATTAAGTCTATAACAGTCGGCAAGGGTGAGAAATAAACTAAGCCACTTCTTTTTTATTGACAAATCATCAAATATCACTCATGTGAGCCATGTAAGCACTTCTATTAATTTCTTATGGAAAATGCTCTATATCGCATGTCCAGAATTACGTGATTTATCAGACGGTGTGTCTTCTTTACTGTCTTTACTAAATTCGTTCGTGTTGCTTTTCCTTTGCTCCTCCCCCTCTCTCTTATTCTTCTTTTCCTCGAGTTCTCAAAAATGGTGGAAGAGCAGTAGGCGGCAACACCTGCGGCAGCGGTCGATGGCGCAGCCTCGGTCAGCGGAGCCACACCTATAGTGCATGTTCCCGAGAGTTAGCTCGCGTGTGATGATGGCATCTACATCCATGGCCACGACAGAGTCATATAGTCAGCTTCGTTGAGTATCTCGACTACAGCCACAACTGAGGATGAGGAGACACTGAAGTCGTTACCGAACGGCGACAACGACGACAATGGCCCTCAGCTTTCGATGAGTCATTCGATGTTCCACATGGTCAGGCCTTGGTTCCTAGTTAATTTTTTGGACGCGACTAGCGCTCGGACGTCCTACCGAGCGCTAGTCATCGGACGTAGCCCACCGCCGTTCGATAGCCCGTGCAACATATCTCAGCCATTCGATTGAAACCTACTGTTTGCATCACGCATCACTTAGTAAAACATTCGTCTTCAATAGTTAAAATATTTATCTTCAACAGGTGAAACATAGCATAAAACATTCATCTTCATAGTGAAATATTCATTTTCAACATGTGAAACATTCATCTTCAATAAGTAAACATTTATCTTCAACAGGTGAAACATTCATATTCAATAGGTAAAATATTTCAAAAAAAATCTTCAACAGGTAAAATAGTCATCTTTAATAGGTGAAATATTCATCTTTAACAGGTAAAACATACAACTTCAACAGGTAAAATATAGCATAAAACATTCATCTTCACAGTGAAATATTCATTTTCAACATATAAAATATTCATCTTCAAAAGGTTAAACATTTATCTTCAATAGATGAAACATTCATATTTAACAGGTGAAACATTTTAAAAAAATCTTCAACAGGTGAAACATTCATCTTCAACATGTGAAACATTCATTTTTAATAGGTGAAACATTAATCTTTAACAGATAAAACATAGCATAAAACATTCAACAAGTGAAACATTCATCTTCAACAAGTGAAACATTCAAAATAAAAAGACTGAAAAACATTTGAAATAAAAAGGTGAAACATTTAAAATAAAATGGTGAAACATTTTGCTCTAACGTATGAAACATTGAGTTTGAGCTACTATAATAGGTGAAACATTCATCTTTAACTGATGAAATATTCATCTTCAACTAGTGAAACATTCATCTTCACAGCTAAAACATTCATCTTTAAATTTCGTTGCTAGCTGTACGCTGGGTTGGCTGTGCGCTGGGCTAGCTACGTTGGGTTGACTACGCTGCGCACGCTGGGCTAGCTCGGTTGTGGGCTAGGTGTCCGAGCAAATGCGGCACGTTGGATGACCGTTCAATAGCATTTTTTTCTAAATGTTGCATATGGTTCAACTATGTATTGCAATTATTCTCCAAATATTGTATCTTTCTCTCTCAAATGTTGCAATTGGTGCTCTCAGGTGTTTCATCTGCTTCTCCTATGTGTTTCACTTATTTAATATAAATACTTCAATACATATTAAATATTAGTAGTGGTCGGGCCTCGGTTCCCAGTTAATTTTTCTAAATGTTGCATATGGTTCTCCTATGTGTTGCAATTATTCTCCAAATATTGCATCTTTCTGTCTCAAATGTTGCAATTGGTGCTCTCAAATGTTTCGTTAGCTTCTCCTATGTGTTTCACTTATTTAATATAAATGTTTCAATACATATTAAATATTAGTGGTGTTTTTTTAAAATATGTAACTCATGTTTCAGCTAGAAATATGATTATTTTTATGTTTCAGTAGTTGAAACTCAATGTTTAATACATGGGAGCAAAATATTTTAATTTAGATTTAGCTGTGTTTCACTTCTATTTTCAGTTTTTAAAAGAAAAAAGTCTACACTACCCCCTAAGTATATACCTACAGACTAATGTTTACCTAAACTATAAAACTAGACTATCGAATTTATTTCGATACGGAAGTTTCGGTTGGACCAGAACTTCCGAACCCAGAACTTCCGGTCCAATCGAAACTTCCAAAAAAAACATTCTGTATCGAATTTATTTCAGTCCAGAAGTTTCAATTTATCCAGAATTCTCCTCTAGAGTAGGCCCGAAAGTTCTAGTCTAACCGAAACTTCTGGTTCCCCAGAACTCACCACCAGTGTGGGCTCGAAAGTTCCGGTCCAACCAGAACTTCCGGTTCCTCCAGAACTTGTCTCTAGGGCATATTACCATCATAGATCACACTAGAAGACCAAACACATACTTCAGCGATATCATCTGATCTGCGAGATAGTGGACAGGGGAGATGTAAAGATATGCAAAGTACAAACTGATCTAAATGTTGTAGATCCGTTGACAAAGCTCATCCCGTAGTCTAAGCATGAGATGCACACTAGATCTATGGGTATTAGATACCTGCATAGTTGACTCTAGTACAAATGGGAGATTGTTAGCATTATGCGCTAGAGTCAACATAGAGATGTTATACGTGGCATACTATGTTTATGAAATAAGGTTATTGTTCTATGAAATAGATTGTCATTATGGATCAATAAATACATGATTTGTTCATGAGACTTATAATGTGACTATTTCTAAATGATTCCTGATCAGATATAAGTCATATGTGGAACAGATGTGACTGAGATTGGCATGTGTATTGATTGATGATCATGTCTCATGGATCATGGGTATGGAGAGACTGACTCAATAATATAGATGTATGTTGAAGAACATATGTGAGTAGTCAAGATGAAATTTGCCCCTCCTTACGGGAGAGATATCTCTGGGGCCCTCGATGTAATGGATTATGGAAGTGCATAGCTATGCCGAGGTGATTAATGAGTTAATCACAAGTTATAATCCAATATAGAGATCGAGAGATGATTGAGCTATTGATAGGATGGCACAAATCTCATATCGTGCTCGATCGATATCGTGAGGCAAAGGGACATGTACATATGGAACATTACAAGGTTTAGTCGATATGATCTTTATGTATACTTGGGTTAATATACTTTACTAGAGGCCGCTGTTAATGGAGTATAGAAAGGAATTTTCATATATTAACCAAGCTATACGTGAACCTGCAGGGTCACACACTGAACGGATTGGAAGATTAGATTCGAATAGGATTTGAATTAGGGTTAGTTTGGATAGAGATCCAAACGGTTTGGATAGAGATCCAAACAGATCAGATGGGGATCCGAGTAGAGTCCTGGTTGGGTCCGAGAGGGCTCAAGCTAGGACGTCTATATATATGAAGGTGCAAGGCATAGGGAAGCAGAGTTTTTGCTAATCGCATGTTGATTCAATCCTCATGCTAAGTTGTTAGCCACCAAAAGAAAACCCTGGCCACCACTTCTCGGGAGACTGACCATCTCGTTGACCGCCCGGGTGCTAGTACACCATCGACTGGTATTTCGCCCCTGGATGTGTGGATACCAGTAGAGACGTTGCTGTTCTGCTTCGCATCAACATTGGCTACTTCTCAAGGACCATCATCGGGTTGAAGGAGTCCTCGGGAGAAATCCTCGAGAGTTCTCAAGGATGTTGATTGGTTTCTCGAGGACGCTGATCGGCTTCTCGATCACATCGGCATGCTCAAGTTGGATCAGCTCGCTACTCCAACTTGAGGTAACGATCTATGGTCTCTTTCTTAGCAAGATATCCTGGTGTGCATGGCAGAAAATTTTTATTTTCATCTAGCGTAGCCTCCACGCATCCCAACAGTACGTAAGAGGTAATCTAGTATTACCCTATTTTTACCGTGCTTATAAATACCCTCCTCCTTGTAGGGGGTAGGGAATCGAACTCTTGCAATCACAATAAATACAACTTACTGGACGATGGATATTATCCAATTCAGAGGCATAAACCAGAGTTCGAACCACCTCACGTAACTTGAACCTTTCGAGGTTCATTAAACCTATCGCATAATTCTTAATTATGTCAACACATGCCGATCTTAGTCATATATGTTTCGTATATGACTCATATCTGATCAAGGATCATTTAGAAATAGTTACATTCTAAGTCTCATGAATGAGTCTCATACTCATTGATCCATACTGATAATTTCTATTTCAAGAACAAATAACTTTATTTCACAAACATAGTATACCATGTACAACATCTCTATTTTACTTCTAGGACATAATGCTAACACAATCTCTCTCGATCTCCATATTAGATAATAACATGTGATTAACTTCTTAATTACGTCGGCATGGCCATGTACTTCCATAATCCACTACATCCAGGGGCCCAAATATATCTCTCCCGTAAGGAGTGACAAATTTCATCTTGATCACTTACATCCCTCGACATGTTTTATAGCATTTCTAATGATTACTTTTATAACAATCCAGTTACTGTAATGGCCTGATTTTTGTCAGGCGTTAAAAATAAAATAAAGAAAATAATAAATGAATTTCAAGAAAATGATTTAGTGAAAAGCGATAAACAGGGAAGCTAAAATGCGGGCTTAAAATTTTTGTTTAAAATAAATCATAGCGGGAGAATTTTTCTTAAAATTCTCCTTGCTCTAAATCGCGTCCTAAAAATTTTCTAGAATTTTTGGTGCAAAGCAATTAGTTAAGATACAATCAATATGTGTAAATTAATAAAATCCATTTCAATAGAATTGTTATCGAAATAAAATATATAATAAATCATTTCAATTAAAAATATTGTAAAACTAAGTCAAATTCGGCTAGAGGAATTTGTATAAATTTCTCCCACCTCAAATCATTTTAGGTTTTGATTTTATTTTTGTTAAGGTTTTCCAACCAGAATAGTGAACATATAATATTTCACTGAATCTATCTATCATATTATATAATTGATGAAATTGAGTGTCATGATCAATTCTCTATTCAATCTTAACCTTTCGTTCTCTTATTTTAAATCTTAACCCTTGCTACTCCTCGTCTCACCTAAACTCCTCCAACAGCACTCACGAAATAATGGGAGATTTGTTTGGCAAGATTCGCTCACCTTTCTAAACTCCTCCACGTACACGCTTAACAAACCAAACTCCTCATGACTGCTACACCTGCGGCGCGCGGTGCAGCACTACGAGTAGGGGTGATGCGCGCCTCTCCACCGACGCTGATGCGCCCCTACGCCGAGCTCTAGATGGGCACGCACCGCTCCGTGCCCTCCTCCCTCCACCTCTCCGACGGCGCCATGCTCCTCAGGGGATACTTTGGGCCCCGTTTGGTGTTTTTGATGGATATTTGTGTGGTTTCAGGGTTTGCGGTTGCGTAGGGAAGAAGAGGGGGAGGCCGAGGAAGTACGGGCCGGACGGGAGCCTGATCCGGCCGCTGAACGCGACGCCGATCTTGGCGTTGATGCCGATGGTGGCCTCCGTGGTGGGGCTGTACACGCCAGCGTCCGCGGTGGGCGCCGCCATGTAGCGCGGGAGGGGCCGTCCCCTGACTTCTCCCCCGCGGGCAAGCTCCACCACCAGCAGCAGTTTGGCTTCCACTTCGACTCAATTATTTGGCATCCATCTCCTGCTCGTATCTTTTCCCCCAAATTTTCTTGAGAAAATCCATAAAAAATTGATTTTTATTTTGTTAACCACGTACTGCTCAGGAGAAAACTTGATTTTTTCCTCATCCTTTCCCCCTGGTTAAGCCCTCGTCAGAAATTAAGTGATTAGAGAATGGGTGCACGGCTGAAGAGGATTGGCAGAAGTAGTAATTGTGTTGCGGCGTCACTTGCTCACTCCTTGTCATGACACTGTTTTTACTAAATTTTGAAATAATTTGCTGTCAGTTTGTTAACCATCGCATGTGCTGGCAAGTGACATGGTGGCTTGTTCCGCCGGTGCGAATTTCACTCCTCACATCATCACTGTTGCTCCTGGTGAGGTATGTATTTGAATGTTTTTTAAGTCTTCACTGGTAGGTGGTAGCTTCCATTGGGTTTTGTTCGATTGATCAAGATGTGTGAGTTCTTGTTGAAAAAGATTGGCTATGTTCTTTAAATAAACTTGAAATGCATTTGATTGAACAATATTGTACTGCAGAGCTTGTAATATTGTCAGACTGTACCGAAGTAAATGTTTTTGTGGTTGCCTGTCATATAGGACCAAGATTTTCTGCAACTATACTTTATTAGTTGCATCATTTTTTGTATTTTCAAACATTTTTTATATCATGTTTTATACACAAACAGACAAAAGGCCTTACTGCACTTATTGTTTTGCTCTTTTCATTTGACTAGGTGGGCTTTCAAACCCCAATATGAATTTTGGATATGCTTGAATTTTATTCATCAGATTGGATGTGTCTGAAATTTTGAATTCAATGTGCCCACAAAAATGGTCATTACGCATTGTGTTTTGGCCTTCAAATTTCTTTCTTTCAAGCCTGTTAAAACACTGCTAATTTTACAAGTATTTGTATAGCTACTGACTACTGTTATGCTCCTTAATTTCCAAATATTTGTCTTTTAAGTCTTTATAATATGTGGTGCTGATGTTCATTGCATGTAATTCAAGATGTGAAAATGAAGGATGAAGGTCATATCATTTTCTCAGGGACTGCGAGCTATTTGTATTCTATCTCTACTAATGGTGTGATATCAAATGTTACACTGCGTCAACCAGATTCCTCTGGTGGCACATTAACATACGAGGTATGTTGATTTATTCATGACACACACAATAGTACCTTGCATGTCATCCTTTTGCTTCAGATCAACCATGACATGATTCACTACAGACGTGTAAAGATGAACATTCTGGTTGGCCTTATAGTTCCCAGCTGATCTCCCCTATTTTTGTTGCAGGGACATTTTGAGTTGTCTTTGTCTGGATCCTTTGTGCCTACTGAAAATAGTGGAACACGAAGTCGATCAGGTGGGATGAGCGTTTCTCTTGCCAGCCCAGATGGCCATGTTGTTGGTGGTGGAGTTGCTGGCCTTCTGGTGGAGGCAAGCCCTGTTCAGGTGCTTCTACTTACCTTAACAATTGAATTCTGAACTGTTCTTTGTTTTTGTCATAAACACATGCCATGTTTTGTTTGACAAATCAATGGGACCATTTCAATGAGGTGATCAAATGCCTTCGAGTGTACATACTGCCCAAGATGGAACTGACAGTTATATTTTCTTCCCAGATTATCGTCGGGAGCTTCCTGCCAAGCTATCAAATGGAACAGAAGAATAAGAAGCTGAGGGTGGATGCACCACCTGCCCCTACGCAGACGCCTCCTGCTGTTCCAATCTCTAGCATCAATACGCTCAGCAGCGAGCAAGGACAGCAGATGCGGAAGAAGGTGATCTGTACAATGCTCTCAGTGAATTTGGTCATGTCAAGGGCCTGCATTTCAATCTGGAACGCCTCGCTGGATATGCCAAGGTAAATTTGGTTCTTACTCCAAAAAATTCTGACATCTAGCCACTTTAGGGTTTTTGGGTCTACCAAACTTCACCAGTTATTAATGTACATTTATTAAAGGTTAAATATCCCCAATACTTTGTGTACTTAGAGTTGTGCCCTCACAAAAATACGTTGAACCATAGTTAGTCCTATATATGTGTCTTTTAAATGTTACGCATTGTATTTCCTATGCAAAATATGCAGTGATTAGGGATTTAGGGTACGATAATAGTATTTCTGGTGTGGTATTCATGAGAACAACTGAAAGTAGGAACTTCATGAAAGATGCTATTAAACCACCGATTGATGGAACTATTAGCGCAATCTTTATTTCTGTACTGCAATTCTGTGATGTTTTATTTACAAAAAAGGCCTAGGTGATGCACATTTTGCTACTCATCATGGAGGATTCTAACAAAATGGTATCCTTTTGTCAGATACATTTACAAATGTAACTTCAAATGAAAACAAAATTCAACTTTGTAGTTTGCGGACAGTTATCATTCACAATAATATTGCATGTGTCTTCTGCAGGTATTGGATGCAGATTACTATAAGAGGTGGCAGCGAGTAGAGAAGAAAGATGGAATGAACTTATTGAATCTGTAATTTGGGTTTGACATGATTTCATATGTCTTTTGATTTTTACCAAGCTTTTATTTAGTTATTGCCTTGAAGTTTCATACGCATACTCTATTTTCTTGGTGAAATGAATTATTTATGTCATCACCAGAACATTTGTAGCGAAATGAAACATATGAATTTTTTTACGCTCATTGCAACTTTAATTTTGTTTGGAGCACAACGTTGAGTTGTCAATAAGAGTTGGATACACTATTTGTATAGATCACATAGATGTTAGTGGTAGGATTATGTTAAGCCAGAACTTAGGACTGAACATGACATGCATTCTTTTAGAAAATAAGAGGACATAGATCGGACGGTTCTCCACCTGAGCTAGGTGGTAGGTTGGTTTCAGGGA
>KE372819.1:118298-131329 GCA_000418225.1 Zizania latifolia | reverse complement strand
GACGGCGTCCACAGCGACAAGCTCGGCAGCAACCACTTCTCCGGCTACGGAGACTCTACCTCGGCAAAGATCCTCATCAAGTTTTTTAGTATAAACCTTCTGCACTTAACCTGTTTGATGAAATGTCTCAAGGAATTTATACTGCACTCTAGGTGTTCGATTAAATTTTTACATGGACTTGATTTTCAGTTTGCACTAGGAATATTTTCACAAGTGTTCTAGTGTATGTCAAGTGTATGTTTATTTGCTAGAGAGGATCTAAGACTCATTCGTTGTTTCATAAAGTACTCGATCTTTTGCGCAAGAGCTGTTTGTGCGTATCTTCTTTTTATGAGAACACTTGTTTTACTCATGTACGCTTTCTGATTGTTACTTGTGTACTTGTTGAGTTGCCGTGTTCGGAAGTGGTCAATTGGTAGAGTTTGTGTTTTGATTTGTCTGGTGTGACTATTGTGGCACAGTCTTGTGCATAATCTCATTGAGTCACTTGCAAGTCGGACACTTGGGTTTAAGGAAGTTTTTCTGAAGTTTTAGTATCGACTTGCCAGGTGTGACTTTTATTTGTCCAAGTCTTGGACTGAATTTCATCGAGTCACTTGCAAGTCCGATACTCAAGTTTCAGGAGTTTTATTTTTCTGCTGCATTTTTGTTTGCGCCCATTCACCCCCCTTGGTCACTAGTTTCGATCCTACAGCGCACCACAGTGGAAGAAGAGTTGGAGTAGTGAGCTGATCCAACACATGCGCCAATGTGGTCACGAAGCCGATCAACATCCTTAGAAAGCCGATCCACATTCTTGAGAATCCGATCCACCGTGGTCGAGAACTCTTGAGAACTTCTCCCAAGGACTTCTCCTCCTTCAAGCTGATGATATCGCCGATTTGATCAGCGGTGCCGATGTCGATGCAAAATAATAGAGCAACGCCTCTACTGGTATCTACACATCCAAGGTTGGAATGCCGGCTGACGGTGTACTAGCACCCGGGTGGTTGGCGAGATGGTAGGGCTCAGGAGAGACGACGGTGACTAGGGTTTCATGGTGGCTAACATATTAGCATGCACAAAAGGCATATATTACATGAGCCCTCGCCCTCATATTTATAGACGTCCTAGCTTGGGCTCTCCCTGGTCCAACCTAGACTCTACTAGGATCCCTATTCGATCTGTTCGGATCTCTATCAAAACTATTTGGATCTCTATCCAAATTGAGCCCAATTTGAATAATATTCGAATCCAGTGTTCCAACCCGTTAAGTGTGTGACCCTGTAGGTTCATATATAGCTTGGTTAACATATGAAAACTCCTTTCTATTCTTCGTTAACAGTGGCTTCTAGTAAAGTATATTAACCCAAGTATACGTAAAGATCATATCGGCTGAACCTTATAATGTTTCCATGTACATGTCCCTTTGCCTCACGATATTGATCGAGCACAAAGTGAGATTTGTGCCATCCTATCAATAGCTTGATCCTCTCTTGATCTCTGTATTAGATTATAACCTATGATTAACTCTTTAATCACTTTGGCATGGCCATGCAATTCCATAATCAATTACATCGAGGGGCCAGAGATATCTCTCCTGTAAGGAGAGGCAAATTCTATCTTGATCACTCACATCCAACTACATGTTTTATAGCATATCCGAAGACTACTTTTATAACTATCTAGTTACGGAATAGCGTTTAGTAGTCCCAAAGTAAGCTACTATGCATGTTGGGAACTATGATGATCTTAGGTCTAAGGACTTTATATAAACACTACTGAGACCAACTGATAACACATGGGATCTCAATAATGTCTCATAGTGGGTCTATCCAACATATGTTCTCCAATATACGTTCATATTATTAAGTTGGCATCTCTATTCTCATGATCCATGACACATGATCATCAATCAATACACATGCCGATCTTAGTCATATATATTCCATTTTAAGGCACAAAAATAACTTTATTTCATAAGCATAGTAGGCCACGTACAACATCTCCATGTTACATCTAGGGCATAATGCTAACAATCTGCCACTTGCACAAGAGTCAACTATGTAGATTTCTAATACCCATAGACCTAGTGTGTGCCTCATGCTTAGGCTGCGGAGGTAGCTTTGTCAACGGATCTGCAACATTCAAATTAGTTTGCACTTTGCATATCTTTACATCTCCCCTATCCACTATCTCGCTGATCAAATGATATCGCCCAAGTACATGTTTAGACTTCAGGTGTGACCTAGGCTCCTTTGCTTGTGCGATAGCACCACTATTGTCACAATAGATGTCTATTAGACTGGAAACACTAGACATCACACCAAGCTCAGAATCAAATTTCTTGATCCAAACAGCCTCTTTGGTAGCTTTCGAAGCTGCTATGTACTCGACTTCTATTGTAGAATCAACTATCATCCAGCTCACCGCTTCTATTGCGATCTGTAGTCATCCTTGTCGGTTTGGAAGCTTGTGTCAGTTTAACCACTTACAACGAGCTCTGCCTCACCTCCATAGACTAGAAACATATCTTTAGTTCTTCTCAAGTACTTCAAGATGTTCTTTACAACTATCTAGTGACTTTCACCTAGATCCGATTAGTATCTACTCGTAATGCTCAAAGCATACGAGACGTCTGGGCATGTACAAAGCATGACATACATAATAGATCTAATCGTCGAAGCATATGGAATCACATTCATCTTGTTGTGCTCATCAGATGTACTCGGACACTAAGTCTTGCTAAGATTTATGCCATGTGACATCGGTAGGAAACCTTTCTTATAATCTTGCATGTTGAACCTCTTCAAAACTTTGTTAATGTATGTATCCTGGCTTAATCCAATTAGCCTTTTTGATCTATCTCTATAGATATTGGTATCCAGAATATATGCCGCTTCTCCTAAGTCCTTCATAGAGAAACTATTTTTCAATGAAGACTTAACAGACTCTAGCATAGGTATATTATTTCCGAACAACAAGATATCATCTACATATAAGATCAGAAATACAAGCGCGCTCCCACTAGCCTTCTTGTAAACACAAGGCTCTTCTTCATTTTTTATGAAACCAAACCCTTTGATTACATCATCAAAATGAATGTTTCAACTCCGAGATGCCTGCTTCAATCCATAAATGGATTTCTATAGTTTGCATACCTTTCAAGCCGATTATGGATCGACAAAACTGGTCGGCTGTGTCATGTACGCATCCTCACTCAGATTTCCATTAAGAAAAGTTGTTTTGACATCCATCTGTCATATTTCGTAATCAAAATATGCAGTAATTGCTAGAATGATCCGAATAGACTTTAGCATTAAGACGGGCGAGAAGGTTTCATCATAATCAGTACCTTGAATCTGCTTGAAATCTTTATCCATCAATCGTGCTTTATAGATATGAACATTTTGATCTATGTCTATCTTCTTCTTGAAAACCCATTTACACTCACTGGTTTTTACACCATTGGGTGGATCAACCAAGTTCTAAACTAGATAGTATACATGGATTCAAGCTCAGATCTCATAGCTCTAAGTCATTTCTTAGAGTCTAGTCTTACCATCATTTTTTTCATAGGTCTTGGGCTCATCGTTGTCCAACAATAATACATCCCAATCCCGAGTGGTCAAGAACATGAACCTTTCAGGTTCTCGGCGCAACCTCTCTGACCTACGTGGTGCAATAGGTTCTTCAACACCTTGATAATCCTATTGTGGTTCTATGGTAGTTGAAATATTTTCAGGTGTTTCTCGAATCTCTTTGAGATGCACTGAGCTCCCACTAACCCTTCTCGAGAGAAACTCTTTCTCCAAGAATATACCATGTCAGGTGACAAACACTTTGCCGAGTTCCTTGTTATAGAGATAATATCCTTTGGTTTTCCGAGGATACCCAATGAAGAAGCACTTGTCAGATTTAGGAGTCAGCTTATCAGACTATAAACGCTTTACATAAGCATCACAGCCCCAAATTTTAAGAAAAGACAGATTAGGATGATGTCTTGTCCATATCACATATGGAGTCTTTTCAACTAACTTTGATGAAACCCTATTAAGTGTGAAAGCGGCTGTCTCAAGAGCATATCCCCGAAAGGATAATGGAATATCACTTTGCCTCATCATCGATCGGACCATATCCTATAAGGTTCGATTCCTCCGCTCATACACCCCATTCCACTGTGGTGTTCTGGGTGGAATCAATTGTGGAACAATTTCGTAATCCTTTAGATGATTACGAAAGTCAAGGCTCAAGTATTCTTCTCCATGATCCGATCGCAGAAACTTGATTGTCTTTCCTAAATGATTCTGTACTTCATTATGGAATTCTTTAAACTTTTCAAAGGACTCCGACTTATGCCTCATTAGGTAGATATACCCATATCTACTAATGTCATTGGTAAAAGTTATGAAGTACTGAAAACCACCTCTAGCTATTGAGCTCATCGGTCCACATACATCGGTATGTATGAGTTCCAACAAGTCACTTGCCCTTTTACTTTGACACGTGAAAGGTGCCTTTGTCATCTTGCCAAGTAAACAAGACTCGCATGCCTCAAATGATTCAAAATCAAAAGAGTCGAGAAGACCATCTTTATGGAGCTTCTCCGTGCGTCTCTCATTTATATGACCCAAACGACAATGCTAGATAAACGTAGAATTCAAATCATTAAGACGTTGCCTTTTTGTATTAATGTTATAGATAGGTGATCCTTCAAGGTTCAAAACGTATAATCCATTCTCTAATGGAATATGATAATAGAACATATCTCTAAGATAAAGTGAACAGCCATTGTTCATTAATCTAAAGTCATAGCCTTCTACTTGCAAGTAGGAAGTAGAAATTATGTTTTTACATAGAGTTAGAACACAATAACAGCTATTTAATTCCAAAACTAATCCTGAAGGTAGAGACAATGGCATGGTACCGACAGCATCCGCAGCTACTCTTGCTCCATTGCCTACGCGAAGATCCACTTCGTCTCAAATCAAACTTCTACTTCTTCTCAGACCCTGCAATGACTTGCAGATGTGAGCAACTGATCCGGTATCAAATACCCAAGAATCATTAGATGAAGTAGCAAGATTGATTTCTATAATATTTATACCTGAAACAGAAGTCGTACTTCCCTTCTTCTTGAGATCCTCTAAGTACTTCTTGCAGTTTCTCTTCCAATTACATGGCGCTTTACAGTAAAAGCATACTGCATTTTGAGACACCCCTTTCTTGTCCTTTCTGGTCTTGGAATTGTTCACGATCTCATCGGGAGTCAATTTTCTCTTAACTGCACATTTCTTGACATGAGGCTGTTTCTTGTCTTTCTGCAGCATCATCACATGACTGCTGTTTTTCTTAATGCTCTCCTCGGTCGTTTTCAGCATCCCATGTAGTTCCATCAAGGTTTTGTCTATGCTATTCATATGATAATTGAGTATGAATGGTTCAAAACTCGATGATAGGGATTGAAGAATCAGATCAGTAGCGAACTCTTGGCTATGGAGAAAGCCTAGCTTTTCTAGACTCTCAATATAACTAATCATCTTAATAACATAGGGACTGACGTGATTCTCTTCAGTAATCCTGCACGCAAATAAGGTTTTTGAGGTGATAAACCTTTCGACCCTTGTTTGGTTCTCAAACATGCCACGTAGACCACAATGATATTGTAAGCGTCTGTAAGCTCAGAGGATATTATGGCAAGCATGAGACATCTTACATCAAGGACATCATTAGTGTGCTTCTCCTAAGCACGCCGTGCAGCCGTAGAAGTATTATCCGGCAAATCGTAAGGATAAGGACTTTCAATAACATGCTCTTTTCGCTCTTGCTTGAGAACAATTCTCAAATTTCTATACCAATCCATAAAGTTTGTTCCATTAAGCTTTTCTTTCTCAATGATAGATTGCAAATTAAAAGAACTAGACATGGTGGAGACTGACATGATCTACCACATATGATATGTAAAGTTTAGTACCTATGTTTATGTTAATCTTTCATTAAACTATTTAATAAAAGATTCTCCCACTATATTTTTGGAAACCAAAACGTCCCTCTCGGTTACATAGTAGGAAAGGATCCATATTTCACTAATTCCTAGTGAGCTTTGGCATCATTGCTAGAAATTAATGTCATGGTGTAAGCAACACCTTGCTAATCACATCTCCATGTGACTCATGTTTGTTGGGTTAGCATCTCCATGGTCTGACCCGAACCTGATGCCCTAAGTTCCAAAACTGTTTTGATAATCTTATTAAGCAAACCAAAAGCTTCCGCACATAGATGTCTAACATCTATCGTAACTTGCAATGGTAATCACCAGCACTCTGCTTTCTCAGACCCAGCAAACGATGAACATTACCGTGTTTGGTGCAGTGATTGGAAAGGCATCAAAAACTTAATTTTTTTTGAGGGATTCTGTGCTATCTTTGCAACATATCAAATAGGATATAGCATAAAAATAGATAAAAGACATCACAGATAAACTCTTTTAACTGTGAATTAGTATGGCCTAAGATCATGGTGATCTCCATCTCCATTAGTGGTGTGGACGATCTCCATCCTCCACATCACTCCTTTAGGCCACCATGCTTGAAATCCTGCAATCTCAAATCTAGACGACTACTATAATAGCTAGAAAATAAAGATTACAAATATTGATTTAAACATCTGACATGTAGGTCAGCAAATACGGCAAAGACAGCTTAACCATAAGCTGAAATTCATGTCATGCAAGCCATGCATAAGAGTTACATGTATCACATATATCTCTTACAATTTATATAGGGCCGTACTATTCACATCATTCTCTGCAAAAATAAGTTAGACATATATCACATTCTAGCTAACGATGTGAACTAGGACTATACAAGGCGTGACTTTATACAAGGCAAACACACATGGTGGTCCGATCTATGAAGTTGCTTTAGAAAAACTGCTTGAGACAAATAATTTACCCTGATCTGAGACAACCTCTCAGGAACAAGTTTTTCCTTAGCCGATAGGGTCGTCCAGGTGGTCAGACGATGCGCTCGAGAGCCGGCGATAGTGGTCAAGAAGACCAGTCAGGAGGTGCTCGAGGCTGCTGAATTGGTAACCTACTCGGATTACGATACGTGTTTGCATTCGATGCAATAACATAAAGCAATTCGAGTGTTAGGATCCAATCTACAACTACCTCGAAAACTGATTGATCTCATCAACCTGTGCTTCCAATCGATTCATCACATGAATTGATCGATCTAGATAGCAATAGATCCAATCTACTACAACCACGCATATCCACTATATGCTTCGATCTAGATCACAATCTATGCAAGATGGCTCTTATACCACTGTTGGAGAACGCGGAGGCTACGCTAGTCGATAATAAAAATTTTCTACCATGCACACTAGGATATCTTGCTAATAGAGGGACTATAGAGCGTCACCTTGGGCACGTAGTGCAGCGGAAGAAGAGTTGGAGTAGCAAGCCGATCTAACTCGAGCATGCTAATGTGGTCGGGAGACGATCAGTGTCCTCGGGAACTCTTGAGGACTTCTCTCGAGGACTCCTCCTTCAAGCCGATGACGGTCCTCGAGAAGTAGCAGATGACACCACTGATCCAATTAGCAACGCCGATGCCGATGCGAAGCAGAATAGCAATGCCTCTACTGGTATCCACACATCCGGTGTGGGAACGCCAGCTGATGGTGTACTAGCACTCGGGCGGTCAGCAAGATGGTAGGGCTCGGGGGATGTGGCAGCTAGGGTTTGCTCTCGATAGCTAACAACTTAGAACGAGGAATGCATCAACATGCGAGGCAAAAAGAATAGCATCCCTGCACCCTGCACCTTCATATATATACACATCCTAGCTTGGGCCCTAATCAGCCTAATCAGGACTCTACTTGGATCCCCATCAGATCTGTTAAGATATCCATCCAAACCGTTTGGATCTCTATCCATATTGAGCCCAATTCAAATCCTATTCGAATCCAATATTCTAACCCGTTAAGTGTGTGATCCTATAGGTTCACGCATAGCTTGGTTAACATACGGAAACTTCTTTCCATATTCCGTTAATAGTGACCTCTAGTAAAGCATATTAACCTAAGTATATGTAAAGATCATATCGGCTGAACCTTGTAATGTTCCATATGTACATGTCCTTTTTCCTCATGATATTGATCGAGCACAAGGTGAGATTTGTGCCATCCTATCAATAGCTCGATCCTCTCTCGATCTCCGTATTGGATTATAACTTATGATTAACTCCTTAATCACATCGGTATGGCCATGCACTTTCATAATCCATTACATTGAGGGGCCTAGAGATATCTCTCTCGTAAGGAGGGGCAAATTCGATCTTGATCACTCACATCCCACTACATGTTTCATAGCATACCGAAAGACAACTTTTATAACTACCCAGTTATGGAGTAGCGTTTGGTAGACTCAGAGTAAGCTACTACGAATGTTAGGAACCATGGAGATCTTAGGTCTAAGGACTTTACATAAACACTACCAAGACCTACTGGTGACACATAAAATCTTAACAGTGTCTCGTAGCGGGTCTATCCAACATATGTTCTCCAACATTCGTTCATGTTATTGAGTTGATATCTCTATACCTATGATCTCTGAGACATGATCATCAATCAATACACATGCAGATCTCAGTCATATCTGTTCCACATATGACCTATATCTGATCAGGGATCATTTAGAAATAGTCACATTACGAGTCTCATGAACAAATCACATATTTGTTGATACATAATGACAATCTATTTCAAGGAACAATAACTTTATTTCACAAACATAGTATGACACGTACAACATCTCCATGTTGCCTCTAGGGCATAATGCTAACATTGGGAACATCACTTGTTGCTTGGTCATCTAGAAAACAATCTTCAGTTACACAATCCATTGCCAAAACTGAATATATAGCTGTTGCTAGTTGTTGCTTACAAGTTCTTTGGCTTATTTCTACACTCAAGGATTATGAGATTAACTGTGATTGTGTTCCACTGTATTATGATAACATCTGTGCTATAAATATTGCTAAGAACCTAGTGCAACACTCTAGAACAAAATATTGATATTCGATATCATTTTCTTATAGATCATGTAGAGAAAGGTGATGTTGTGCTTCCTTTTATCTACACTGAGTTACAATTGGCAGATATTTTCACTAAACCTTTGGATTCTTCTTGCTTTGCTTTTCTTCGTGAGGAGTTTTGTGTTGTTGATCTAATGGGATTGTTTTGAGGGGGAGTTTGCTTTTTCATTTGTATCATAATGCATTCATGTTTATTTTTGTGCATTATTTATAATAAAAAAACAAAACATGGAGCTTCGATTTTTACCTTTAGTTAATCTTTGTGCTTGCTAGCAATATCTTATGAAATTTATGGATCATTAATCTTGCTACCATGTCTTTTAGTCTTTTTATGAGCCCATGACATAGTTTTTGAGAGATATGACACATGATACATAAATATTCAAGTGAAAGATAAAGAAACATGTTGTGCAGATCTAGTGGCTAGTTTGAGTTACATATGCTTATATATGTTCTAGCTATGTTTTTCATCATAATAGTGCTTTCAATTTTAGTATTGGCAATACTATAGCTCGTGCAAAGTCAAAACAATCAAATTCGAATGAAAAATAGCAAAAAAAGAAAGTGTGCAAAAGCATAGAAAGTTCTACACTTTAATATGAACCTGGAGATGATCATAGATGACAAGACCATTAAAATAGGCACTGCTTGTGTGTGCAAGAACCTCATAATAAGTCATGTGACTGAAGCCCAAGTGGCATCATCTATCGTTGGACAACAATCACTGTGCTGAGATAGGTGTTGACACCGGGATTTGGACTAGCGCATCATCGGATAGGCAAACCAAGCAACGAAGCCGATGGGCCACCGATAGAGGCTTAACAAGCAAAGACAGGCTGCACGTGGCGTGGGCTGATACTTCATGATTAGTTTTCATTCAGTTAACAAATAAATAAGTCAGTTAGGATTCTATACTATCCACAGATAGCGTGTCTACCCGGCTATAAATATATAAGCTCAAGGTCATTATAACAAGTACACAGCTCAGCCAATTAAACCCTTCAGCGCATTGCCAACTTTAGGTACGTAGCATTACGGTGATTCTCCGCTGGAGTTATGGCTGCATCGGTTGAGTCTGATCTCTAACTTCGACGGGGATAGCCTATTTGGTAAACTGATTCGTTTGTTCATGGCTTTCTCGGTTGGGTCTGATACTATGATCAGATGGAGTAGGTTTGCTACTTATCAGTTCAATGCATTGATTCATTTTCTCACACCATGCTTTATTGATAGAATCTATGTATTGGCCAATCACGGTGATTTAGCTCGTTGTACTAGATCAGATCGTATGTCGATCGTCAATGGCATGCTGTCTCGGTTGAGTCTGATCCGTGGCATTGACGAGGATACATACGGGATGGTTTGGTCTGATCTACTGACCCAACGTTCATCGGAGTTTTAGCCGATGATTTACTTATCGTCCTGGTAATCGGTTTTAGTCTTGTCTATAGTTCTCTTCGTAACATGTCTTTACGCTGTATCAGTTTGGTTTAAACCATAGAGATTGGTACTTTAGGGCATCGGTGTTGGAGCCGATTGGTAGGATTTACTATGCTTTATATGCTTTCCATGATGCATCATGGTTTTGAGTGTGCTATTGTCGCCGATGCCGATAGGCTATCGCCGATAGCGTTAGGACATCTCACGTTTGTTTACTTGTCAATTGTAGGGTCAAATTGATTGGCACGCCTACTGACACCTCTAGGTTATTTAGGACCTCCACTAGAGCTAAGCAGACTCTCCTAGGCCTTTGAGTGTGAAGATGTAGGGATACCTATGAATTTTTCATTAATACGCTTTCTTGGCACGCCTGGTGGAACCTTTTCATAAATGACATGATTAATCTTCTTCATCGGTGCCATAACTAGGAAGGAGGCTGAGCAGACCAACAACGCTGTCATCCTCATCACCTTGGAACTTTTGACCGATGAACAGAGAGCATAAGTACAACAAACTATTGCAGATTTTCAGAAGCTGTGCTTGTAATCTTTTAGTATGACTTGGCGTGGGGCGATCCAGAAGATTCAACTACCAATCCTAACCCTACAAGCCGAGTCTAGCAGTCAAAGTCTGTAGAGATCGTTTTAGGACGTGGTCAATGAGGTGGTTGGTCACGCACTGATTAACCAATCTAGTGTGTTAGTAAACACTCTGCATGGGTTGATCAAGAAGACGATAGACGGGTCCATTGTCATAGAATTACCTCAAGGGCCGGTCTATTTTCAGCAAAGATCATCGGCGCCCATCACCTTGAGCATACCTCCGCCGATGACAGCTATTCCGCCGCCAGTGACGTACGGGTTGGAGCGCGACATGGTACCAAGCTTAGTACCACTAGCCTCATGTCGACTAGTACATCACCTCAAATGTACCAAAGTCTAGCGAGTGCACCTTTGCCAGGGTACCATTATATGGCTTATTACAGGCCTCCATGACAACAGATGAATTTTGAAGGAATAGTGCCCCAATATAATTATCAGTATCAAGAGAGGGCAGCAACACCGGTGCCGTATTGTCCGGCGCCAAAGGAAGATGATTTCGCCTTCAAGATCATAGAGATTGTGAGGGATTAGTTCAGGCTCAAGCCAAAAGAATAGAGTTACATGGTCCAAATTGGTTCGACAGGGTGCCGTTACCGAATAGGTATAGGGTCCTGGATTTTTCGAAGTTCTCTGGTCAAGACACCGGTCGAGGAGGCCCTCAGAGTTAGATTTTTTCCATTATCTCTCTCTAGATTTACTTTCTCTTGGTTCTCTTTCCTACCGCCAAATTCAATCAAGGGATGGGCAGATTTAGAGAAGCAATTTCACAATTACTTCTTCGTCGAGATCCAAGAGATGAAATTGATGGACCTGACGGCCGTAAAGTAGCGCATGGACGAATCGGTACCGGAGTACATCAAGCATTTCCGTGATGTGAGAAGCCGATGCTATAGCCTCAACTTGACCGCGCGCAATTAGCTGAATTAGCATTCTAAGGCCTTCTGCCGCCGATCAAGGAGATGTTTTCTTCTTAAAAATTTGACAACCTATCGCACTTGGTACAAAGGGTATCGGCCCAGGAAAGTCAATTCCAAGAAATGTACAAAGAGAAGACGCAAAAGCGAGTGGCTCAGGTACAGTTTTACTCATCGGATTCAAAGCAGGAAGACTCCGATGGTGATGTCGCCTTGGCCAAATGGGCTAGGTTAAAGAAGATGGTAACTTATCCATGGGTCAAAGCCACCGAGAAGAACAAAAGTATGATTTTGATATCAATCTTTGACTTGTTATAGAAAGAAAAGCAGATCCAGCTTGTGCCAAATCATGTGATTCCACCGGCGAAAGAATTGAAGAAAAGACAATACTGTAAGTGGCACAATACTAGCTCCCATAATACAAATGAATGCAAAGTTTTTCGTCAATAGATCCAATCCACCGTCGAGCACGGGAGAATATAGTTTAACAAAACAGCAAAGCCGATGAAGATTGATGGGAATCCTTTCTCGCTAAATATGGTACACATCGGCTCGTCAAGCTATCATGTTGAAGGGAGCCAAACTCTAAGGCACCACGTTAAGGCTCATCGGCATCAAGAAAGGGAGCGATGTGCCACGCCATATGGGCACGAAGAAAAGGTTGATCCACATTGGAAGTATACTTTCTTTTGTTTCTGTTGGGAAAATGATATGAGTCTCCCATCAATCAAGGATTGCCCGGTATGTGCTGAAAGGATCAGCCAAGATGATGTTAGTTCTGATGGTCAGCCCCCAAGGAAGAGAATTCCTGCAAAAGATTGACTAGGGTCGCTCGAGTAGGAGACTGTGGATGATCGGCGTGTTTGAACTAAAGACAGATGGCAAAGGGATCAGAACCCCATACAAAAGCCCTGATGGTGCCTAGAAGGTTTAACACGGAGTCAGAAAAGGAGGCTCCAACATCAGAGGCAAGGGGAGCATCTAGTGGGAGA
>KE372819.1:90035-108321 GCA_000418225.1 Zizania latifolia | reverse complement strand
TACCTGAGTCACGTGCGAACTCCATCACGGTCGAGGCTCTTCATCTCTACATTCCTTCATCACTTCTTCTTTTCCCCGTTGACAATCACTCATCATCCCCATGGTATACACCATGGCTCCTCAGAGGTGAGCCAATGGAACTTCAAAAATAAACAAGCGGAATCAATAGGTTACCTGAGGGTATCAGCGTATGGATGAGACACTCACGGCCAGCAGAGAATCTTCAGAATTGTCATCCTCATCAGAATAGAAACTAAGGCGATTGGGGTCGTGGTCACCATCGGCGCTGGCCAGCTGTGTCGGAGCATTCGAATCTTTGAAACGTGAAGGTTCCAGCGAGTTAGCGTTTGGAACAGTAAAAGCCTGGAGCTCAAGAACAGAGAAAAAATACGCGAAAAGGTTTAAAGCAGATGAAGCAAGGGATTGAGCAAACAAGGATCAAATAAACCAGAATTCTCTCGGGCATATTTCCATCAAATACAAGGCTAATTGTAATGGCGGAAGGCCAACTAGGACTGAAGGTGCCAACAAGGGAAAAAGTGTCCACTCAAGGGTTAAAAAGGCAACAACAACAACTATTTAGGTTTGAGAACTTTTTCTTAGTTCATTTGGATCTGTTATGTAAAACAGCAATACCTATTATGCTTTCTAGTCTAATATAAGATGTCCACATGGTAAAATAGGTTGGAAACGATGTATTTCTTAAAAGAACTGTTCGACCATATAATCGTGTTGCTAAAGCAACTATCGAAAGCCAAGACCCATCTGAAATGGTTGGAGGTACGGTTCTTAGAAATGAGTGCTACAAAATAGTCATAGACAGCCCCATATTTGAGGATGCAGAATTGTTTCGACTAAGCAAAAATCCAAATTACATCAAGGATGCTATTGGACATTCGATTGCTTAGCCAATCCACTTGGTATGCCTTTTTTTAGCTTGTTTATGTGTATTGCTTTGTTTACCTATAAAATTTAACATGTCAAATTAATGCTCACAATTAAGGTTGAAGAAGTTCCACCACCAAGGCAGAATGGTGAAGTAACAAAAATAGGTACTTATGCCATTATGTTAGTTTTGTATAAAATATTTAGTGCTTATGTATGACATGTATGGAAAAGATATTTATATCATCATGTAATCAATTCAATCAAATATAAGTAGGCAAAAATATAAATAGAAACGCAACATGAACTGAACTATGTTGTTTATAAATAGAAATGAAATATGAATTGAACTATGTTGTTTATGAATAGAAACGAAACATATTGTGATCCATAAAAATAGTAGTATCTACTTTCTTCAGCCAAATGTTTTGGATTATTTTGTTTGTTCCTAATATCTTTGTATGAAGCACTAAACTGAATTGTATAATTTTACATTCCAGGTGGTCGGGTTTCTCTTGCGCCACAAGGCACAACCATGCAAAATTGGCGACAACTTCTGTAAAGATGACAAATCATTAGTAGTGATTGTTCACTCTTTTGAGCATTTTACTATCTACTGTTTGCATAGTTAAATGCTACTTTTGTAAACTTATGAAGGACCATGTGGAGATCAAATGAGATGCTATATATTTTCTCCTAAACATGCATGTGTGGTTGTGATGTTTTAATCTATTAAATGAAGAGATTTTGAGGATATATTTGTTAATGTTTCAACTATCTTGTGTGCATTGTGATGAGAAATGTTTGTGTTTGATAATAATTGTTGAGAAAAATGCATGTATATGCTGAAAATAATTTTAATTTGATGCTTGTTACATTGAGGCAGCTTATAGGTGCCTCAATTCTTTTGAGGCAGAAATGACAGCCTCATGGCTAGTTATACTTGTTGAGGCAGGCTGTCTGCCTCAATCAAATTCCGAGGCAGACCATGTCAGCCTTAAATTTAGCTTTTAGAGGCTAACTCTAGTGGATGCCTCAGTATGCTTATTTTGAGGCAAGGGTATCCGAGGTAGGCTATGTTAGCCTCAATATATATTCTGAGGCTGATTAGCTTGCCCCTAATTCCCTTCCATCCTGTAGTGGATGGGAGGACGGCGGGGTGCTCCGCAGTCCCTGGAGCAAGGTTTGTCGAAGGGAGACCTGTGTTGTATGCTGCAGTCCCTAGAAGGCTTCCAAGATTTGTGAGATCCTCAGGGCCTTATACATTGGCCTCGGTGGGATGGTCCTCCGAGCGTGACATAGCCCTCGAAACCTGAGTGGACCTCTAGGTGGGGGCCATGCCTTTGCCCTTCTTCAGAGGCATGCTTCAAAGTTAAATATGATCTATGGCAGAGAGGCTAGTTTAGAACTAAGCTCCCCATAGACGGTGCCAACTGTTGGTGTAATGAATTATTACACAACAGGTTCAATAAGCCTCGAAGGACTTAGAAATAAACAAAGTGTTTTACGCCCGGAAGTATGTGTATTGCTGCAATATCTAGTCTGTCATGGTCCCCCTTCTAGCAGTAAAGAGGGGGTATTTATAGGCACAATCTATAGAGGGTAACACATTATTACCCCCTACTTAGAACCGACTATAACTGTAATACACAGCGTGGTACAAGTAGGGGTAACACAGTAAAAGACTCGATGTAGTTCTGTAAAGTACATGTCCTGTCAGAGGGGACACATACCCCTGGTTTTGGGTTTCAGGCTTCAAAGTGGTTTGAGGCCTCTGAAGTGGTATCGTCGAGGGCTCTATCACTGGAGGGGACATCAACAGCATATACCGAAGTCCTAGCTCTTCTAAGGGTCTTATAGGCTCTTAATCATTTCTTGATGATTACCTGAGTATGGTGGGAATTAATTCCCCCAATAGTCTTTTCAACCGACTTTGATGGCACCCTGTTTAGTGTAAAAGCGTCTATTTCAAGAGCATATCCCAAGAAGGATAATGGAAGATCATTTTGACTTATCATTGATCGGACCGTATCTAATAAGGTACGATTTCTCCTCTCGGACACACCGTTCCACTATGGTGTCCCGGGTGGAGTCAATTGTGGAACAATTCTGTAATCCTTTAGATGATTACCAAACTCAAGGCTCAAGTATTCTTCTCTATGATCTGATCGTAGAAACTTGATTGTCTTTCCTAAATGATTTTGTACTTCATTATGAAATTCTTTGAACTTTTTAAAGGACTCCGACTTATGCCTCATTAGATAGATATATCTATATCTACTAAAGTCATTGGTAGAAGTTATGAAGTACCAAAAACTACCTTTGGCTAATGAGCTCACTGGCCCGCACATATCAGTATGTATGAGTGCCAACAAGTCACTGCCCTCTCACTCTGACCCATGAAAGGTGCCTTTATCATCTTACCAAGTAAACAAGATTCACATGTCTCAAATGATTCAAAATCAAAAGAGTCGAGAAGACCATCTTTGTAGTGCTTCTCCATGCGTCTCTCATTTATATGACCTAGACGACAATGCCAAATAAATGTAGGATCCAAATTATTAAGTTTTTGCCTTTTCATATCAATGTTATAGACATGAGATTCTTTAGGATTTAAAACATATAATCCATTCACTAATGGAATATGACAATAGAACATATCTCTAAGATAAACTGAACAATAATTGTTCATTGATCTAAAGTCATAACCTTCTGCTTGCAAACATGAAGCAGAAATAATGTTTTTAGATAGAGATGGAACACAATAACAATTATTTAATTCCAAAAGTAATCTTAAAGGTAGAGACAATAGCATGGTGCCAATAGCAACCATAGTAACTCTTGCTCCATTGCCCACGTGAAGATCTACTTCGCCTCTAATCAAACTCCTACTTCTTCTCAGACCCTACAACGATTTGCAGATGTGAGCAACTGATCCAGTATCAAATGTTAGCATAATGCCCTAGAGTTAACATGGAGATGTTGTATATGGCATACTATGTTTATGAAATAAGGTTATTATTCCTTGAAATAGATTGTTATTATGGATCAACAAATGTGATTTGTTCATGAGACTCATAATGTGACTATTTCTAAATGATCTGTGATTAGTTATAGGTCATATATGGAATAGATATGACTGAGATCAGCATGCGTATTGATTGATGATCAACTCTCCTTCCGCTGCACTGCATGTCTGAGGTAACGATCTATACTCCCTCTCTTAGCAAGATATCCTGGTGTGAGTGGTAGAAATTTTTTGTTTTCGGCTAGCGTAGCCTCCGCGTATCCCAACATCAAATACCCAAGAATTAGTAGATGAAGTAGCAAGATTAATCTCGATAACATTTGTACCTATAGCAGAAGTCATACTTCCCTTCTTGAGATCTTCCAAGTAGTTCTTGCAGTTCCCCTTCCAATGACCCGACTCTTTACAGTAAAAGCATACTACATCTTGAGCCACCCCTTTCTTGTACTTTTTGGTCTTGGAATTGCTCGGCATCTAATTGGGAGTCAACTTCCTCTTAACCGCACATTTCTTGATACGGGGCTATTTCTTGCCTTTCTGCAGCATCATCACATAACTATTGTTTTTCTTAATGCTCTCCTCGGCGGTTTTCAGCATCCCATACAGTTCCATCAAGGTTTTATCCATGCTAGTCATATGATAATTTAATATGAATGGTTCAAAACTAGATGGCATGGAATTAGATTAGTAGCTAACTCTTGGCTAAGGAGAAAGCCTAGCTTTTTCAGACTCTCAATATTGCAAATCATCTTGATAACATGGGGACTGACGGGATTCCCTTCGGTAAGCCTGCAAGCAAACAAGGACTTTGAGGTGTTAAACCTCTCGGCCCTTGCTTGGTTCTCAAACATGCCACGCAAACCCACAGTGATATTGTAAGTGTCTGTGTTCTCATATTGCATCTGAAGCTCAGAGGACAATGTGGCAAAAATGAGACAGCTTACATCCAGGTCATCATTGGTGTGTTTCTCATAAACACACCGTGCAGCCATAGTAGCATTATCGGAAAAATCATTAGGGCAAGGACTTTCAAGAATGTAATTTTTTCTCTATTGTTTGAGAACAATTCTCAAATTTCTATACCAATCCATAAAGTTTGTTCCGTTAAGCTTTTCTTTCTCAACGATAGATGACAAATTAAAAGAACTAGACGTGGTAGAGGCTGACATGATCTACAACATAAGATATGAAAATTTTAGCACCTATGTTTATGTTAATCTTTCATTAAACCATTTAATAAAAGATTCTTCCACTATGATTTTGGAAACCAACAACCTCCCACAAGGTTACATAGTTTGTTAGGATCCCTATTTCACTAATTCCTAGTGAGCTTTGGTATTACTGCTAGAGATTAATGACATGGGGTAAGCAACACCTTGCTAATCACATCTCCATGTGACTCCTGTTTGTTGGGTTAGCATCACCGTGCTCCAGCCCCAACCTGATGCCCTAAGGTCAAAAACTATTTTGATAACCTTATTAAGCAAACCAATAGCTTCCGTATATAGATGTATGACATCTATCCTAACTTAGTATGGCCTAACATATGGTGATCTCCATCTCCATATTGTTGTAGATGATCTCTATCCTCCACATCATTTCTTCGTGCCATCTGCTTGATGTCCTGCAGTCTTATGTCTAGGCTATCATAGCTAGCAATAAAAGATTACAAATCAAGCATCTAGGTCGACACGCTGGTTGGCAAATTAAAGCCGAGACAGCTATCAAATAGCTGAACAATCATGGCATGCAAGCCATGCATAAGAGTCACATGCATCACATACATCTCTTACAAATCATATAGAGCCATACCATTCACATCATTCTCTACAAAAACAAGTTAGACGTAGAATCGCATTCTATCTAACGATGTGAACCAGGATGCTATATAAGGGGGCACACACGGTGGTCCCACTCTGAGACATGGCAGCGCCCTGTCCACCAACAAAAAATCATAAATCCGATCTATGAAATCGCTATGGAAAAACCACTCGAGAGAACCAATTTATCTTTATCCAAGACAACCTCTCGGGAACTAGTTTTTCCTTTAGCCAATGAGATCAGCCAGGTGGTCAGGCAATGCAGTCGAGAGTCAGTGACAGTGGTCAGGAAGACCAGTCGAGAGGCACCCGAGGTGGTCGGATCTATAACCTACTCAGATTACGATATGTGTCTGCATCTGATGCAACAACTTACCACAGTTCAAGTGTTATGATCCAATCTGCAACTACCCTATAAACCGATTGATCTCATCAACCCGTGCTGCCAATCGATTCATCACATGAACCGATCGATCTTGACCGTAATAGATCCAATCTATTATAACCGCATATCAACTATATGCACTGATCTAGATCACAATCTAAGCAAGAAGGCTCTAATACCACTATTGTGGAATGCGGAGGCTACGCTAGCCGAAAACACAACTTTTCTATCACGCACACTAGGAAACCTTACTAGAGAGGGACCATAGATCATTACCTCAAGAACGCAGTGCAGTAGAATAAGTGTTAGAGTAGCAAGCCGATCGAACACACACGTGCCGAAGTGGTCGGGAAGCTGATCACCTAATCAGGAAGCAACTGATCAATGTGGTCGGGAACTCCCAAGGACTTTTCCCAACCTCTCGTCCTTCAAGCCGATGACGCCACCAATCCGATCAATGGTGTCGATGTCGATGAACAGCAGTAAAACAATGTCTCTACTAGTATCCACACATCCAGGGGTGGAACGCTTGTAGATGGTGTACTAGCACCTGGTCGGTCGGCGAGGTGGTTAGGCTCGAGAGGTGGTGACTAGGGTTTGCTCTTGGTGGCTAACAACTTAGCACGAGAAACGCATCAACATGCAAATTAGCGAAAGGCATAAAGACTTAACTTCCCTGCGGCCTACACCTTCATATATCTAGATGTCCTAGCTTGGGCCCATCTAGGCCCAACCAGGACTCTACTTGGATCTTTATCCGATCTGTTCGTATCTCCATCTAAACCATTTGGATCTCTATCTAAACAGAGCCCAATTTGAATCCTATTCGACTCTAGAGTTCCAACCCGTTAACTGTGCGACCCTGTACGATCACATATACCTTGGTTAACGTATGGAAACTCCTTTCCATACTCCGTTAACAGCGGCCTCTAGCAAAGCATATTAACCCAAGTATACATAAAGATCACATTGGCTGAACCATGTAATATTCTCATGTACATGTCCCTTTGCCTCATGATATTGATCGAGCATAAGGTGAGACTTGTGTCATCCTATCAATAGTTCGATCTCTCTCTCGGTCTCCGTATTGGATTAAAACCTGTGATTAACTTCTTAATCACGTCAGCATGGCCATGCACTTTTATAATCCATTACATCGAGGGGCACAGAGATATCTCTCCCATAAGAAGGGGCAAATCCCATCTTGATCACTCACATGCTACTACATGTTTCATAGCAGACCCAATGACTACTTTTATAACTACCCAGTTATGGAGTAGTGTTTGGTAGTTCCAAAGTAAGCCACTACACATATTGGGAACCATAGCGATCTCAGGTCTAAGGATTTTACATAAACACTACTAAGACCTACTGATGACACATCAAATCTTAAGAGTGTCTCATAGTGGGTCTATTCAACATATGCTCTCCAACATACGTCCAAGTTATTGAGTTAGTATCTCCGTACCCATGATCCATGAGACATGATCATCAATCAATACAAATGCCGATCTCAGTCATATTTGTTCCACATATGACTTAAATCTGATCAGGAATAATTTAGTAATAGGTACATTACGATTTTCATGAACAAGTCATGTACACGTTGATTCAAAATGACAAATTAAAGTCTATTTCAAGGAACAGTATAATATTTCAAAAATATAGTATACCTCGTACAACATCTCCATATTGACTCTTGGGCATAATGCTAACAATACATGGCTTGCATGTCATGAATTTCAGTTATTGGATATTTGTCTCTATTGTATTTGCCGACATGCGTGTCAACTTAGATGCTTGAATCAAGGATTGTAATCTTCATTTTCTAGCTATTATAGTAGTAGTTTAGATTTAAGATTGCAGGATTTCAAACATGGTGGCCTAAAGGAGTGATGTGGAGGATGGAGATCGTTTATATAAATATGGAAATGGAGATCACCATATGATTGGGCCATACTACTTCACAATTGAATGTGTTTATCTGTGATGTTTACTATCTTACTTTTATGCAATGTCATATGCAATATGTCACCATGGTAGGAAAGAATCCCTCAAGAAAAATTAAGTATGCATGCCTTTCCAATTGCTACACCTAACATGGTGGTGATCGTTGTTTGGTGGGTCTGCCAAAGTAGAGTGCCAACAATTATCATTGCTAGTTGGGATAGATGTCAGACATCTATATGCAGAAGTTTTGGTTTGCTTAATAAGGTTATCAAAATAGTTTTGGACCTTACGGCATAAGGTTGAGGCTGGAGCATGGTGATGCTAATCCAATGAATATGAGTCACATAGAGATGTGATTAGCAAGGTATTGCTTATGTTAGCATTATGCCTTAGAGACAATATGGAGATACACGTGGCATACTATGCTTATGAAACCGAGTTATTTTGTTTCTTAAAATAGAAATTATCATTGTGGATCAATGAGTATGTGACTCATTCATGAGATTCATAATGTAACTATTTCTAAATGGTCTCTGATGATCGGATGTAAGTCATATATATAGAACATATATGATTGAGATCAGCATGTGTGTTGATTGATGATCATGTCTCATGGATCTTGGGTATGGAGATGTCAAATCAATAACATGGACGTATATTACAGAACATATGTTGGATAGATCTACTGTGAGAAACTGTTGAGTTTTAAAGTGTCATCTCTAGGTCTCAATAGTGTTTATGTAAAGTCCATAGACCTGAGATCATCATGGTTCTCAACATATGTAGTAGCTTACTTTGAGTCTACCAAATGCTACTTCGTAACTGGGTAGTTATAAATGTAGTCTTCAGCTATGCTATGAAACATGTTGTGGGATGTGAGGGATCAAGATGGAATTTACCCCTCCTTACCAGAGAGATATCTCTGGGCCCCTCGATGTAATGGATTATGAAAGTACATGGCCATGCTGATGTGATTAAGGAGTTAATCATAGGTTATAATCTAGTATAGAGATTGAGAGTGAAATTGAGCTATTGATAGGATGACACAAGTCTCTCCTTGTGCTCGATCAATATCATGAGGCAAAGGGATTTGTACATGAGGAACATTACAAGGTTCAGCCGATATGATCTTTATGTATACTTAGGTTAATATGCTTTGCTAGAGGCCGCTATTAATGAAGTACTGAAAGGAGTTTCCGTACATTAACCAACATATGCGTGAACCTATAGGATCGTACACTTAATGTGTTGGAACATTGGATTCGAATAGGATTCGAATTGGGCTCAGTTTGAATAGAGATCCAAATAGATCGGATAATGATCTGAATAGAATCCTAGTTGGGCTCAGGAGGGTCCAAGCTAAGACATCTATATATAAGAGGACGAGGGGCTCATGCATGGTATGCCTTTGCGCATGACTAATCTGTTAGCCACCACGGGCAAAACCATAGCCATCACCTCTCCTGAGCCTGACCTCCTCATCAACTGCCCGGGTGCTAGTACACCACCAACCAGCGTTCCCACCCCAGATGTGTGGATACCAGCAAGGGCGTTGCTTTACTGCTACACACATCAGTGTCGGCACTACCAATCAGATTGGCATTGTCATCGGCTTCCCGTCGTCAACTCCCCATGATGTTGATCAGCTACCAACCACATCAGCTCATGCATGTTGGATTGGCTTGCTGCACCAGCACTTCTTCTACTGCTCTGTGCGTCTAGTGGTAATGATATATGGTCCCTCTCTTAGAAAGATTTCCTAGTGTGTGTGGTAGAAAATTGTGTTTTCAGCTAGCTTAGCCTCCGTGTTCCCCAATAGTGGTATTAGAGCTATCTTGTATAGATTGTGATCTACCTCAGCGCATATAGTTGATATGCCATTGTAGTAGAGTGGATCTATTACAGTTTAGGTCAATTGGTTCATGTGATAAATCGTTTGGTAGCATGGGTTGATGAGATCAATCGGTTAAGGGGTAGTTTCAGATCAGATCATAACACTTGTATCGCCGTATGTTGTTGCATCGGATGCAAACACATATCATAATCTAAGTAGGTTTTGGATCTGATCGCCTTAGTCCACCATCGATCTGTTGGCTAGTCGGGCTGACCGATTACCGACCTTTTGGTAGTCGGGCTCCGGACTATCGACTTGTTTGCCGATCGGGCTCCCGACTGTCGATCGCTTGGCCAATTAGATTTCTGACTGTCGACCAGTCGGCTGACCACCTCAAATCAATGGAAAATTATAGCATTCTGAGATAGTCTCGGATCGGGATAATTTGATTGTCCTAAGTAGAGGGAACACCGTATGTACCCCCCTTATATAGCGTCATGAGTTCATATCGTTAGATAGAATACGATTCTACGTCTAATTTGTTTTTGTAGAGAATGACATGAATAGTATGGCCCTATATGATTTGTAAGAGATGTAGGTGATGCATGTAACTCTTGTGCATGGCTTGCATGTCATGAATTTTAGCTTATGGTTAAGCTGTCTCTACTGTATTTACCGATCTACATGTCGACTTAGATGCTTGAATCGCTATTTGTAATCTTCATTTTCTAGATATTATAGTAGTAGTCTATATTTAAGATTGCAGGATTTCAAGCATGGTGGCCTGAAGGAGTGATGTGGAGGATGGAGATCGTCTACACCACTAATGAAGATGGAGATCACCATTTGATTGGGCCATGCTATTTCACAGTTGAATATGTTTATCTATGATATTTACTATCTTATGCGATATGTTGCCTTGGTAGGATAGAATCCCTCAAGAAAAATTAAGTATTCATGCCTTTCTAATTGCTACACTTAACATGGGGGTGATCATTGTATGGTGGGTCTGCCAAAGCAGAGTGCCGACAAATAACATTACTAGTTAGGACACATGTCAGACATCTATATGTGGAAGCTTTTGGTTTTCTTAATAAGGTTATCAAATTAGGTTTGGATCTTAGGGAATAAGGTTGGGGCCGGAGCATGGTGATGCTAACCCAACAAGCTGGAGTCACATAGAGGTGTGATTAGCAAGGACTTGCTTACCCATGTCACTAGTTTTCTAGCTATGATGTCAAAGCTCACTAGGAATTAGGGAAATGTGTATCTTGACCCACTATGTTACCTAGAGTGAGGTTTTGGTTTCCATAAACATAGTGGAAGAATCTTTTATTAAATAGTTTAATGAAAGATTAAATATAAACATAGTGCTAAACTTTGCATATTCTTATGTTATAGATCACATCTGTCTCTACCACGTCTAGTTCTTTTAATTTGCGATCTATCCTTGAGAAAGAAAAGCTTAATGGAACAAACTTTATGAATTGGTATAGAAATTTAAGAATTGGTCTCAAATAAGAAATAAAAGAGCATGTTTTTAAAAGTCCTTACCCTAATGACTTGCCTGGTAATGCTACTGTGGCTACACGGCATATTTACGAGAAGCACACTAATGATGTCCTTGATGTTAGATGTCTCATGCTTGCCACAATGTTCTCTGAGCTTCAAAAGCAATATGAGAACAGAGACGCTTACAATATTATTGTGGGTCTGTGTGGCATGTTTGAGAACCAAGCAAGGGTCGAGAGGTTCAACACCTCAAAGTCCTTGTTTGCATGCAGATTTGCCGAAGAGAATCCCGTCATCCCCCATGTTATCAAGATGATTGGCTATATTGAGAGTCTGGAAAATCTTGGTTATCCCCATAGTCAAGAGTTGGCTATTGAACTGATCCTTCAATCCCTGCCATCAGGTTTTGAACCATTCATAGTAAATTATTATATGGATAGCATGGACAAAACCTTGACATAACTGCATGGTTCTAAAATATAACCGGTACTGAAAAGCACTATCAGTGCCGGTTATAAATAGAACCGACACTGATAGCTCACTATCAGTGTTAGTTCTCCCTTCAAACCGGCACTGATAACCTTCCTATATATATATATGCGATGGGACTTGGCCATTTTTCACCATCCCGCAGATTGTCTACTCACCCACCGTAGTCCTGCCATCCTGCCATCCGACCATCCTGCCGTCCTGTCGTCCGACCGTCTCTGCCTCTGCTGGCCAGCCATCTCCGTCTCTGCCTACACCGTTCGGCCGTCTCCGTCCTTCCATTTTTGCCAACTTCACATCCGCCTAGCTGTGCGAGGTTTGATGCCCCCTACTCTCACATTGTTTGGATTTAGGGTTTAGCTAGGGTTTAGACATTGATTGAGAGAGCTTCCCTGCTATTTGTGGAGCAAAGTGTACATAATAACTTTGCTCAAATTAGTACTCAGATCATTTACTATTAGAAGCCGATGCACTTTCACATTTCACTTGTGCCAAAATGTTGGTCCTTAGTTTCATTCATGATATTGGATTTTTGCGTACGCCTTTGAGGATTGAAATGATCAAGTGTATGTATATGTTTGTGAGTGTATAATGTATCTTGGCTTGCAATTTTTGTATACAATTTTTGAGTATACTTCTTTGGCAGTGTATCTATAGGTTTGAGAATGTATATATTTGAGTATACCTTTGAGTGTAAGCAATGATAGATTCTTTAAAAGTGTATGAGCTTTTGACTTCTCGATACTAATGTAATATGATTATGTTATTCTTCTGTCTCCACCCTTCCAGCCGCATCCGCTCGTATCGATACATTCAAAATATTCAGTTTTGTTTATTAGGGTTTACGCAAGTATTATTATACTTTTTCATCGTTATCAAATATAACATGAATTAGGGGCATGGCAAGCCTCCTAAGTGATCAACAGGGCACTCCCGCCAGACAACGTGCTTCGAGTAGTAGGTGGATCCCTATGGTACCAACTTATGCTCCTGATAGTTGTCTCATAAAGATCAATCATTATGTCTACGGTGGGCGTCACCAGGTTTATACATTGTACATTGCATATTATGTTTATGTGGTAATAAAACTAACAAACTAATGTGATATTATCTTACTGTTGTAGTTTCTAACAAAAAAATTTGAAGATATCAGTAACATTCACGCTGGTGACACCCTTAAGATATTAACAAGAGATGGGTGCACCAGTGAGGTTGAGGTTGGGAGCAGTGGAGATAGGGTATGCCTCTACAAACGGTGGCCTGCATTTAGTAAAAGAGCTGGTCTAACAGAAAGGGACTATATGGTAGTAACAATGGGACAGGCCCTATTGACTGTTATAGCCATAAAAGTGGAGGACAACGATAGCATTATCTATAGCAAACTAACATTACTTACTAGACATGCATATTTTATTTATGTACTTAAATTGGTTTTTCATAATGCCATGTGAGGGTCCGAGCAATGCTATAAAGAAGGGGAAGCAGATAGCCAAGGAGCGTAACTCGACCAAATGGACCAACTAAAGAACATCTGTTATTTTGGAAATCATACAGATGTGACTGCTACAAGGAAGGCTCTTCTGTAAGACATCTCAGCTAGTCTATCCTGCAGGTCTCACTTGTATGTATGCACAATTAATCCCTCGATCATCAACAAGAAGTCAGTGGTAAGCACTTTGCACATGTCATAATTGCAAACATCTATATATTTATACTTGCCTCATCTAACTAGCTACCAACATATTTTATTCATAATAGTACTTTTCAAGGCAGTACTATGAGAAGTACATCATGTCTCACCTACACCAACAGACCTCGCAGATCCAAGTGACAATAGCAGGAAGCACAGTAGTCCCAGTTACATGCATAAGTCAACAGATGGACGGTGCTACCTAACGACTGGTTTTGGTCAATTTCTGTGAGCCAATGATTTAGTTGTCGGCACGGTGTGTGCTTTTCATTTCCATCTCAACAATGGTGCATTGGAGGCTGTTATGTATGTGCTGTAAGAACAATGTCACATTTGAAACTTACGGAAATATTTATATAAATATGTTCTAATATTTTAAGTTAATATATGTCATATTAATTTGATTTGAGATTGTCCGTGCAATATGATGTAAGCTATATAAATGAATTTAGCATATATGTGCATCTGGACATAGAATTAATGTAGCGTGGTTTATATATAAAAAATGGCATGAAATACACAACAGTGTCGGTTCGTGATCTAAACCGGCACTGATAATAGCGTATCAGTGCCAGTTGTATTGTTGAACCGACACTGATATGCGTGTATTAGTGATTCGTGACACGAACCGGCAATGATACTTGTTGTCAGTGCCAGTTCTAGAACCACCACTGATAGCCATTGACTATCAGTTCTGACTAGTTAGTGGTGGTTTAGAACCTGACACTGATGTCTATTCCTATAGCGGTGAATGCTAGACATAGCCTACTCTCGGTCCGGACAGTTAAGCCCATTGTTGTGTACCTAGGGGTCACATCCCCGATAGGAAAGGGTTTTTGTTTATGATTGATTGGACTAATTGAGTCAAGTTAGAAAGAACTTGTGCTCAGAGAAAGGGTTTCTTGGTTATGTGTAGGCATTTAATGAGGGCAAGTTGTGGTCGATGATGGGATCAGAGCTTGGCTCGAGGAGGAACTGAGGTTTAGAACGATTAAGAAAGTCATGCGGGACAGTTGGGCTAGAGGATGCTACACGTGAAGTTGAGGTTTCCATATTTTGTATGCGGGATGTGTACGAAGATGGAAAAAGAGGTTTCCATATAGATACGCAGGATGTGTGTGAATATGTAAAGAGAGGAAAATTGAGAGGAAGTTAAGATTTGAGTATTCGTAAGAGATATAGATTCCTAGTTAGATTAGGATTCCAAAAGTTATAAATTTTATGGCGCATGGTGGCAGCCATGAGGGATTATAAATAGACTAGATGGGAGAGCAAAAAGGATATCGAGGAAGAGACCGATCAAGAGAAAATTTAGGGTTTAGCCTTTTGCTCTCCAATCTAGAGTTTTGAACGTGGATTTGATGAGGGTTGCTCTGGATGTACCTTGTAAACACTCTTATGCAATAAAGATTCATCTTCAAGCATTAAGGAGTGTGGTATCACGTTCTTTCTTCTTAATGTTCATCGGTTTGCATCATTTTGACTTATTCTGTGATTATGCCTTTACTTGTGAATTAGTTCAAATTGATTCATCCAAAATGTTGCCAGGACATTAAGAGATAGGTCTGAAAAGTTTAATTGATTAATTCCCCGTATTTAAGGAATTATTTAGGTTTTAATTTTTGGATCGGATTTGGTCTGTTTTTACATTACAGCATATCTCGAGGATCATAACTTTTTATTGGTAACATGGAATTGAGGGAAACCATGCGAGAAAGTTTCATACTGAAGTCTAGTTTCTCGTGTTAAATTTTTAGATCAATCCGAGTTACGGATCAAAAGTTACATATGTTTTACCGTTGCTTAGTCAAGCTGTTTTCAGTCCTTGGGAAATTTTCAGAGCCCTCGAGAAATTCCAGGCTGGTCGGGAATACTCCTCGGGAAATTTCTGTCCTCGGGAATGTTTAGAATTGGTCAGAAATTAGTTTTCTGATTTTTGTTTTAGGTGTCAAGTTTGGGGTATTGCAACCATTCACCCCCTCTACTTACCGTGGTCACTGTGTTTTGATCTTACAATTAGTATCAGAGCTTGGTTTTTGTTTTGTTTTATTTTGATCTTAACTGATCTAAACAATCACCATGGCATCCGAGAGGTTTTCGACTAAGCTTTATATTTTGGATGGAATTGATTTTCAATTTTGGAAAACAAAGATGGAGGCTTATATCATATCACAGGATTTTGACATATGGAAAAAGGTTTCTAAACCATATGATCCACATACTGATAATCAAGTTAATGACACTAATAAGGCTACTTTCGAAGCAAATTGCAAAGCTCGAAACTTGATTATCAATGATGTTGGGCGTTTTGATTTTGATTGTATTTATCATTTTTCTTCCGCACATGAGATGTGGAATGCTCTTTGTGCCTATCATCAAGGCTCCTCCACAATTAAGAAAGTGCGCAAAAACGTGTACAAAAAGGAGTACATGAAATTTGAGATGAAACCTAGTGAGATCTTGGATGAATATTTTGCTCGCTTTAATAAAATTCTTAGCAATCTTCGTTCAGTTGACTCTTCTTATGCTATTAATTATATTAATTCTTAAATTGCTAGACATTTGCTTAGTGGGCTTGATATATCGGTTTGGGAGATGAAAGTTACTTCAATTCAAGAGTTGGTGGATATGACTACTCATACTTTGGACACTCTTTATTCGAAATTAAAAACTCATGAATTGAATGTCTTCTCACGCAAGATTTCTCCTATGTCAATGGCTTTGGTTTCTACGTCTTCTAATGAGTCTTCTTCTTTTGTATCATCTTCGAGTGTTTCTTTATTAGCTTTAAATGCCCTGTCTGATGAACAATTTGAGTAGTTTGCAGATGAGGACTTGGCTTTGCTTTCTACGAAAGTTGCTAAAGCTTTGAACAATATAAGAAAGAGAAGAAGAGGAGGACTAGTTCGGTGCTTTGAATGTGGTGAGGCAAACCATATTCGTGTCAACTGTCCTAATATCAAGAAATATTCAAAAGAAGATAAAGAGAACAGCAAGCGCTCATCCAAAGAGGGTAAGATGAAGAACCGCAACTATAAGAAGATGGTGCACTGAGTCCTTGCCACCCTCGATCAAGTTGACATAAGCGATGTGGACTCAATGAGTGATGGAAGTGAAGATGAAGGCAAAGGCAAAAAGAATAATCTCACTAGAATATATCTTATGGCACGTGATATGGTAGGCTCCAGTGAGGATGAAATCTACAGCGATGAAAATGAGGTAAAACCTACTTATGATGATTTAGTTTGTGCTGTTGTTTGTCTTGATAATAAATTGAGAAAATGCAATAAAAAAGCTAAGAAACATGAACTTACTATTAAATCACTCAATTTTGAAATTGATAGGCTTAAATTTTTTATTCCTGATGATGATTCATGCAAATTATGTCATTCTTTACAGTATGAAATTATTGCTTTAAGAGATATTCATGTTTCTACTCTTGTTTTGCTATTGGTACTACCATGCTTTCTTGAGTTATTAATGAACTATTTGTTACTAAGAACTATCTGAAAAAGATGAAAGTTGCTTTATATGCTAGTTCTTTTGTAAATACTTTGTACTATAGCAAATTCAAACAACTTAAGAGTGTAAAGAGATCAACCATTGTGAAACATGATTTATCTTCTTGCCCATTGCTTGAATTGAAACTAAAAGATTCTTATGGTAGAATTGAACTTTTGCAAAATGAATTGCATACTTATGAGACATTGTCTTGTTAAAATTGTTGCAAACAAAAGAGCATTGCCGATGTTTATAAAATTTGTTTTGCTTTGACAAAAGAAGTTGATTATCTCCAAAGATCCTTGCAACATTTTTAACTGGAAAAAAGAACCTCAACATGTTATTGAATATGTCTAAATTAAGCACAAATTATAGAGGACTTGGTTTTGATGCTCGTGCTTATTTTACTTCTCATCAACCTACTACAATCAAGGTTATTCAAGGAGGTAAGATTCAGGTTAAATCTGAACCAAAGCAAACTGTTTTTAAATCTGCTGGAACATTATCAAACCTAGCAACATCACGTACAGTTGCTTCTTCATCTAAAACAACTAAACCGATAAAATATAATTGCACACATTGTGGAAAAGATGGACATTTTGTTCAGTTCTATTTTAGACATGCAAGACAATAGAAAAAGAACAAGGAAAAATCATTTGCTAAACATAAGTAGCAACGGTCATATATGGAATCTAGTAGAGTAGTCGGGCCACAACATTTGAGGTGGTCGGGCCAACCTTTTATGGTGGTCAGACCTCAGGATGGTTTGACCGACAGCGTCCTGTTTTGGTAAGATGTAAAAGGGACACTGGTTTTGCTCGAGGATTTTTGCCTGCTGGTGTTTCTGGTCAGGGGTCTCAGTATTGGATTCCTAAATTTCTTTTATCTAACCTTAGTATTGAGACCTAGATATCTTCTCTTTTGTAGGCCTCGAGAGTGAGGAGCCATAGTGTATACCATGGGGATGATGAGTGATTGTCAACGGGAAACAAGACGTGAAGCATCGAGAAGGAAAAGAGATGAAGAAACTTGATCGTGACGGAGTTCGCGTGCGACTCAGGTGCACGGATGGACGCTGGTCGGACAGAGGGGTCGCGAGGGCGTGCCAGTCCAATCCGGGTGCACGGAGCTGAAGCGGCAAGTGAAGAAACGGGATCCACCGTGGTGTTGGCGCGTGCGACTCAGGTACACG
>KE372818.1:361886-373761 GCA_000418225.1 Zizania latifolia | reverse complement strand
AGACAAGAAGATTTAGAGTGGTTCGGCCCCCCGATAGGGTAATGAGCCTACGTCCATTATGAGTTTGGTGGGGTATTTCACTAGTCAGGAAGAGAGTTACAATGAATGGATTACAAGAGCTAGGGCTCCAGAAAGCAATGGGTTGCTCTTCTCCTTCTTGGTCGAAGAAGATGTGAGCGTGGAAGAAGAAGTAGTCGTGTGTGCCTGGAGGAAGTAGGGGTGGTCGTGGTCGTGGTCGTTAGACGTGAAAGAGTGGGGGTCCCGTGCTCGAGACCCCTGGCTATTTATACCCCCGTTGGGTCTAACCTATCGTACAACACGCTCCGATGGGACGTAGCACAGCTTGATTGGACGCAACACGCCCTGATGGGACGCGGCGTGCTGCCTACTCCCCAACTGCTCCCCGGTCTGACGCCGCCTGACAGCCCTATGCATCTGTCACGCCTGAGCCTCCGACCGCTTTGCATCGTGTCGCATTTAATGCGCCACGCTGCTTTCGGCTGGCTCAGGCGGGGTTGGTATGACGGGCCTGATGGACACTCTGCCTGGCCCATTAGCCAGAAATAGAGTCTGTGGGCTACCCGGGGGTATATCCCCCACAGGTATTACTCGAGGTTTGGCTCGTTATAACTACGACTCTGCGAGTTTGAGCTGACAGTGCCAAGCCATGAGATTGGAGCTTTAATTTTTTCCACTCCTACATGCTATTATGAATATATTTTTACTTTTCACTTCAACCCCTCACAAGGAACATATATAGATAGCCCCACAAAAGTTTCTATTTAAGATGCTGCATCTACGTGACTACAACTCAGACAAGAAAAATGACAAGGTTCAAACCATGCATAATTATTTCATATGCAATTTTAAAACAGTCACAGAAGGTGTCGTTGCAGTATTCTCGGATAGACAAACCTCTCATATGATCAAAAAGATTGCCTCTAAACATGTACTCATAAACCAGTGCTAAATGATTCTTTTCCCAGCAATAACCAACCAAAGATACTAGATTCCTGTGATGCACCTTTGTCAAGCTCTGAACCTACATTGTGAATAGGTACATAACATGGGGTTAGTATCTCCCAATTCGAATATAATCTTGCTAAGTTTAGATTCACATGTATATCATCTAAAATTTGGAAAGATGCCCCTATATAACTTTCCACGATTGCAATTTGATACCTCAGCTAAGAACTCATCAAGCCCCTGCGATGATAATTCAGACAGCATCTTAACAGCAACCTCACTGCTGTTTTCTAAACAACCGTAGTACACTTTTCCAAAGCCTCCTTGTCCAATGAGCTGTTGGAAATTATCAGTAAACTTTTTCAGCTCCTCATATGTGAATCTGCGATTCTCAGTTTTTTGCAGATGATCCAAATGATCTGTTCTAATTGCTGTAGAATCCTTGAGATCTGGTACTCGAGGAGGATCATATGTAGAAACTGGTTCCGCAAAAACCCAGTTATATAACAGAAATATCCTAATAGTCATTATATTTCGATAGAGCTTATAAGAGCAGAGAATACGCACTATGGGGTTTTCTTTTCACTCTCCAGATCAAACATGCAAGAACAAGTACAGCCACTACCAGAACAGGGACCACTACAGAAATAGCTATGACAGCCGTTCTCTTGTTTGAAGGAGATGGGCCTATTGTTTTGTTGCATATATTTATATCAGACCCGTAACTGAAATTATATGAAACGATCAGTTCAGGATTTTCTTTGGTGCAGGAAAACAATCTTCAACTATCTATATAATATTAATGATCGAAACAAAATATCCAAACCTGAAAATAAACTGTCCTGCATTATTTTTGCAGAGGGAGTCTGGAATAGGCCCATTTAGTTGGTTGCCTGATAAATTTCTGCAAAAAGTTACATGGAATTTAGACACTCAACAAAGTCCTTGCTCGGTAACAACATGAAAACTAATCTTTCAAATTAAAGATTTAAAAGGGAGGCAAATATTTCCAATTAAATATTCAAAGGAAGGTCGAACTTGGTAAAGAAACAAGGACCCATCCCATGTAAATCTTTGAAACATTCAGTTGAAATGGGACAGCTTAAGTAAAATAAAATGGGACAGCTTAAGTAAAATATTAACACTTATTCCAAACTCTACATAAAATAAAATAAACAAGCCCCAATCATTGAGCTTTGCTACATCAATCTCAAGAGAAATAACCACAGTGATGAAGCTTTGAAGCCTAGTTTAATAGGCTAGAATCCCGGCCCATCCATTTAGAATGGGCCAACCTAAGGGATACAATCCTGGCAACTGGAAACACATAGTAATATCAAGTATACTAGCACGTTGCCGCTAATGTCCTGTATTGTTCTGACCTATTCAGCTGTGACAATTACACATTTTGCAAAGCTAACAGCACATGGAATATAGTTGATCAATATTTAAATTATAACCAAGTGATCAATTTAGTCCTTTATGACATGGCTTTAATAGAAGCCTAAGCATGGGGAAAGTGTCCTATGGCAATAGTAAGATTTATGGGCCTATAAACTGGATTCACTGAGGCGAATTCTTGGACTGATCAAATAAGGTTGCTTATTTAGCACTGTAACTTTTAATTCTCCTAGTCAACTAGATCTGCCGCTAGCTCTGCTGCCTTTTATTTGAAAAAAAATAGAAACAAAACACTAGCACTAGCATACCGTTGGTTTGTATTAAATGTAGGTCTGCAACTGCTAAAAGCCAAATGGATGTTCCTTATGAATAACTCCATTTCATATTGTAAGTTATTTGTTTCTTAAAAAATCAAAATTAATCAACTATAACAAAATTTAAATAAAAATATATTAACATTTATAATATCAAATAAACATACTATTAAAATATATTTAAAGATTGATTTAATTAAACTAATTTGATATTGTAATTGTAAATATATTTTTTATAAATTGGTTAAAGTTTAAAAAATTTAACTTTCAAAAAATCAAACAAGTTATAATATATGAAAAAATTTACTTAACCCCAAGTATGGACCTGTAAACACATGTACCCCTAAACTATAAAATCGAATTCCTAACCCCTCATATATACTATACTGAATAACTAACCTCCTGAAACGGTTTTGGACAGTGATTTTACTTACATGACAGTCCACGCTGGCGAGGACGCTGAGGTTGCTTAGCTGACATGTGAGATAGCCTTGTGGCCAGTCTCACAAGTCAGCCAAGCCACCTCGACACCCCTGCTAACGTGGACAACCACGTAGACAAAATCACCATTCAAACCGTTCTAGGGGGTTATTTATCCGTTATAGTATGAGAGGGTTGAAAATCCGATTTTATAGTTTAGAGGTACATGCATTTACATGTCTATACTTAGAGAGTTAAGTAGAATGTTTTCTATAACATATAACAGGGTGAGCAGCTAATAGAAGGTAGAGGAAATTGATCAGAAATTCCGTACTTACAAATTCTCGAGTGCAGTAAGCAATGTAAAGTTATCAGATATCACACCACGCAAGTTGCTGTTGGAGAGATCACTGCATAACATTTTTCAAGTAATACAACATAAGGCAAAGGCAACCACTATATATCATTATACTAATGCATGCAGGATCTTCTTAATAATACTCACAGTGATACTATCCTCGCATTATTACCACTCGTGTTCCTGCATTTCACGCCGTCCCAAGCATATTCTTTTGGGAAACATGGATCACCCATCCAGTTCTTCTTCACCCCATACTCAAATTTAATAGCCATGATTGCATCAACTAGCATACGCAAAGGAAGATAGGGGTTGATTAAACAAGATTTAAGGACCAAATTAAGGCATCAAACCCTTACACCTTAATGCATAATAGCGAAACGCTGATTCAAGAAATTAAGAATTCTCGGTTGGACGACGACGCAGGCAGCAGTGAGTTAATTGATCACTGCTTCCTATTTTCATTTGCTCGAACACCACAAGTGCAGTGAAGCCGTGGTGAGCAGGCCGGAGACGAACGACGTCCTGAGGTGTCAGCGCCGCAGCTCAAGCCGCGGGGCGCGGCCCTTTGGGCCGCCGCATGCTGACATGCCGTTTGGTGGCAGTGGCTGGCAAAACCCGGAGGTGGGCACGCTCGATCATTCATCACTACTCTGTGGGAAGCATGGGTTGCAAAACTGGTGCGTCGCCCGTAAACCAGGCCAAAATTTAAAATCATTTTGGATTATAAAATTTCCGTACCACAGTATTGGACCGTTACCGACACCGGTTAACGTCCGATTTGATATTGGTAACTGATACCATAAGTCGGTAACCGATGATTTAATTTAAAAACTGATCAATATTTTAAAAAATAAAAATATAAAGATTCATAGAAAATGTAAAATATTGAAAAATTCTACAAAAATGTATAGGAATATAAAGAGAAATAGTGATACAGTGACAATACAATTTATCATGCCATTTGTTTTTTTATGAATTAAATGGTGCGTGTAATATCATAAATTTAGTAATGCCATTTTTATGAAAAAAAATAAAACATCAAAAAAACTAGCAATGATAGGCTATTGGACCGGTTCATTTTTATCTTACTCCAAACTAAAATTCATAAAATATTATTATAAATAAACTATTACTTATAGGATTTTTTAAAAAAATTGAAACCGAATCAGTCAATTTACAAAATCGGTCTGGCCACCGAGCTAGGTGCGTCAACTAGTATTTTGAATCAAATAAGCCGCTTTGCATCGAAAGTGCTTCTCAATTTTTTAGTTTTGATAATTTAGCTGTCATTAATCTATATTAGTACTGTTATAATGAATATAAATAAAAATAAATAAATTCTTGTGTTTGCAATATATTAATATAACTAACAGTGTATGTGTTCTCATTGGATTCTAAAATAAAAACGAATAAGATGGTTGTTGGATTGCTTCAATACTCTATTAATTTTGAAATGTTTGAGACACTTCGCAATATTATTGTTATATACTCTATATTGGCGTCTCTAAAATTTGAATGACAATTGCGATATATATCGGGAAAACATAAGTTGTACGTGCACACTTACGAGTGACTAAAAACGTGGCTGTAATTATAGGAGGATTTTTCCACAATTAATTATTGGATGATGTTGCACATTTGTAGAATAATCAAGGAGGATGCAAACAATATATACGGACGTGGCGTCGACAGGACAACTGTTTGGCAATAGGCTATTATATATATATTACTTCATTTTCTTCTACTCAAGCGTTAGACAGTGCTCCTACCATATTTGTGTTTCTTTACAAAAAGAAAACCACAGTTGTAAATAAAAAAATTAATTTACAATATTATATTCCAAACGTAACCTAGAATTTATACCAACAAAACTCCTTAGTAACAAGAACTAATATTATATATATATATATATATGTATGTATTTTTAATAGGATTTTAATGAGGTCATAGATTTATCATTGCTATAAATCTACCTTGCTAAGCGTGTGTATTAAAAGCGACGCATTCGTTGTGTGGTGTGTGCGCATCTTTTATGTGATGAAAAAAATCATATATAGCAGCTAGCCACAAAATAATCGAAGTCAATTCTATGTACTGTGTGGTGTACGTGAAAATTAGTTGCCTTGTTAAGAGAGAGTGTGAGCTTACAGTCTTTGAAGAACGTCGTGGTAGAATGATGAGTGATAAGGCTGTAGATCTCCAAAGCATTGAGCATCGGTTGTAGCATAGACACATTAGTGGCAGCAAGAGTAATGTTATAATTTCCGTCGGTTGCCTTAAACCAGCTAGAGGTGTACACGTAGGAAGCTGTCAGGTAACTCGGTCTGAACGCTTCCTTAGCCAGGTTGACGTCGAAGTAGACATCAAACTGTCGAGGCTCTCTGTTCTCGAAGTCGGCGAAGTGTCGAAACACCGCATACTCTCTCTCTGTTGTGTCTTGCCATGTCATAATGGACAGTACGGTGTTATTTCCGGTCGGCATGATGGCCTTCTGCAGAACAGTCGATGGCACTTTGAACTTGGATTCCGTCTGGATGGTCGACGTGGTGGAAAGGTTAGCCCATGATGGGTCATTTATTTGCCACCAGAACCGATCATATGGATCATGAGGATACCTATATTTATGAAATAAAAAAAGCATATCTAGTTATATTAGGTATGAGTCTCAATTTTACAGGTGGTTCTCTACTTGTAAAAATCATGAATTTTATATGTGGTCTTTTAAGTCACTGTCTGTAGAAATAAAAATTCTTTGAATTTTTATAGTTTGTTATGTTAAAAAACAGTTTGTAAAAATAGTGATTTTTTTTAAATAGATTATTAAACCAATAGTATATAAAAATAGACTAACGAAGAGTCTCTTGCTAAGTGAACCACGTGTCAAAGATACACATTTGCCCGGCCCTCTAATCTATTGTTAGAATGATTTTACATCTTGACAGGTCTATACAGTGAAGTGGGTGAGGTGTTGTCGGGGATATAATCACGGGCTATCTCCCGAGTGGTTTTAACCCGATCAGTCAACGGTCAACATTCTCCAGGATGCCAGTGGTCGGAGATATGAGGTATTCCCGAGTCCACTCGGGAATACCCTCCCGATCACCGGCACTCGGACGGTCGCCATCAAGAGCTAGGCTGTCATTTATCTTTATAATACGACAGTTATCAGCGCTGTAATCTTGGGAGTTATTGTCCATGAACCGACCGTTTATCCTTTTAATTGGTCATTAACAGGACACTTAATCACCATTTGTAACCCCCGATCTCTCTCATATAAAGAGATCGGAGGGAGCCTGAAAAGAAAAGGAGGGAGATAGATGTTTTTTCACGCTTAAGGCTATTTCACGCCGAAAAACTCATACTCTATACACATGACTAGGGTTATTATCCTCTGGGAGACCCGAGCCTGTCTAAAAGATTTTGTCTCTGTCTCTTTGTATGAGATAACCATCAAGTTTCGTTCACAACTCTCCCCTTAGCCTAATCAAATCCGTACTGCGGATAACTCCGCATACATTGTCGCTTTGTACACAACGACAATTGGCGCGCCAAGTAGGGGCGGGGGTTGTGTTTTCTGACTGCTTGATGGCTGTTATTTGTATGGTTAGTACCCAGGTTCCTGTTGATGCTATGGTCACCTTCGGAAGTTTAACTTTTATTGGTGACTGTATGTGCCAACTGGTGCTGACTACTGCTGCCCTGTTGAGGGCGAAAGCTTCATACACTCTAGCGGTGCGTTCATCAGTTCCTAGGATGTGTGAGCGCTCAGCTCCATCTAGGACAATCGCCGTGGTCCCCCGGACGTCCGACTCGCCCACCGACTACGTCATTTTTGCTGGTCTCGAAGGGCGCACAGTCCAGCGGCGTCAATTCACCAAGGTCATCCCCAAACGACCTCGCCACCAGGCTGTGCTGGTCAAGCCGGCATCTTCACCAAATGTCGTCATGATGATGACGGGGGTTATCTTCGACGATGAGCCCTCCAACTCCGCCGAGTCTAGTACTCACCAGCGTAATCGTCGCGAGCGCAATGCTGCTCGATCGGAACGCCGTGTGAGAGCCCGTGCAGTGGCCGGGACCTCGCAACAAGGCTCCTTTGACGCTTACACCATGTATTTCGAGGGTCATGCCGTGTACCGCACGCCGACCGTGAATCTTCTAGCCATCGAGAGGGCTCTAGCTGTCCTTCCCGATTCACCCGAGCTTCAGAGGGCTCGGGCGATGACCTAGGCTATCGCTGCTTAAATTGTTGAGGTGGCGCCACCTGCGAGGTCACAAATGCCAAGGCCGTCTCCACAACCGAGGCGTTCGCCGGTTAGATCTCGGTCTCCGGACCGTAGATCATCGTCTCGACCGTCCCGGTGGTCTGAACGTTCACCGGCCAGATCACGGTCTCTGGACCGTAGATCGCCTCCCCGATCACCCCGGCGGTCGACACGTTCGTGTCGAAGCGAGCGTCATGGCAGCTCTTACTCGGGCAATGCCTGGGACTACATCAACCAAGCGTGGGATGCGCGTAACACCATTTCTCGCCGCCGCGAAGAACGCGAGCGCCGTGAGCTCCGTCGTCGAGATCAATTCGACCGGAGTTATGGTACTGTTAACAGCAAAATTTGGTGAGGCCCAAGCCCAACACAGTTTTGGCACGGTCAATAAAAGTCAAGGAGTCTGATCAAAGCATGGTCAATGAAGCCCGTCCGCAATGCGCACGTGTGACCGGATAAAGATACAAAGAAGTTGATAAAGAGGGAGAAGATAGATTTTGTTGCGAAGATAAAGATGGAAGATGGAATCGGTTGCAGTTGTATCTACGTAGGACGGCAAGTCTTCGGACTATAAATATGTAACTTTTAGACCTAGTTTAGAATCAATCAATCAACAGATCAAACAACTCTCGGCGCATCGCCAAACTTGCCATCGGTGAGTTCTTGCTCTCCCGCGGGGCTGCATTGCTTCGATCTCCGGTGAGGGATAAGTTCCACCAAACATGTATTGATTAGTAGATCTAAGGCTTCATCGGTTAGGTCCGACATCTTAGTCTATGTATCGATCATGCTGTATCAGATGCGTGGTTTAGATCAAATATCTCAGTCTAAGGCTTCATCGGTTGAGTTTGACATCTTAGTCTATGTGTTTGATTAACGTCACGTATCGTTTATTTGGATGAAGTATGCTCCGATATATTTAGCACTATGATTTGCTGTGACTTAGCGACTATCTTGGTTCGGTCCAATCTTGCGATTATAGCGAATGATAATGTGAACACAGATCGGGCATGTTGAGGCCAGATTCTATCGGAGTATAAGCCGATAGGTTATCTTTCTGCATGTTTTAATCTCATCGTTGTATCGGGCATCGTTGACCAAAAATTTCACCAACACGCTTTTTGGCATGTCCAGTGGGACAATCTTCAACGACACTTCCCGCCATGACGGGAGAATTCGACAGCAACAACGTCATCCAGGTCACCATAGAAGTGCTAAATGAGGAACAAAGAGAGGCAGTGCAGAAACATGTTGATGATTATCAGAAGATGTGCCTCCAGTCCTTCGGCATGACTAGATCGGGACCTATCTAGAAGTCCCAATTGCCGAAGCCCACTTTCACTGGGGAATCCAGTCAGCGGCCCGATAGTCCACATGTTAACTTCCAAGAAGCTGTTGACCAAGCAGTCAGCCACGCCCTCGTCAACCAGTCGGGAGTCTTGGTCAACACCCTCCACGGGTTGATCAAGAGGACCATCGAGGGTACCATTGCTCAGGAACCACTACGGGGCCCAACGTACTTCCCCACCAATCACCCTTAGGCGCCTTAGCCGCCACAACCTCATCGGCCCGTTCAACCACCAGCTGCCACCCCGCAAGGGCTGATGAGGCATGACGCCCCACAGATCACCTACGGCATTGAGAGGAACGTGCTGCCTGACCTCGTGCCGCCAAGGGGAGCACACAATGGTATCCCTCAGGGGTACCACCAAGCTGCTTACTTCGGAGGACAGCCCTACACCCATGGAGATTAGTACCACTATAACGCCCCTTGACCCGATTAGTACCCTCAGGCGCCCACGCCCGATCGGTACCCCATGCCGAACCAGCAAGAGGAAGACTGGGTAAACCGCATCGCTGAGGTCATCCGTGACCAGTTTGGTCTGAAGCCCAAGGGCCAGACGTACATGTATCGGAGGCCGTACCCGGAGTGGTTTGACTGGGTGCCACTACCAAACCGATACAAGGTGCCCGACTTCTCCAAGTTCTCAGGGCAAGACTCGATTTCCACGATCGAGCATGTGAGCCGCTTTCTCGCCCAGTACGGAGAGGCATCGGCCGATGAGGTCCTCAGAGTCTGATTCTTCCCGTTGTCACTACCGGGATCGGCCTTTGCATGGTTCTCATCATTGCTGCCGAATTCCATCAGAGGTTGGGCGGACCTCGAGAAGCAGTTCCACAAGTACTTCTTCATCGGCATACACGAGATGAAGTTGATGGACCTCACAGTGGTTCAACAGAGGATGGATGAGTCAGTGCAAGATTATGTTCAGAGATTCCGAGACGTGCGTAGCAGATGTTACAGTCTCAGTCTCAGCGATACCCAATTAGCTGAGTTGGTATTTTAGGGTTTGTTAAACCTGATCAAGGAGAGGTTTTCTTCTCAGGAGTTTGAAAGTTTGTCACACCTGGTGCAGCGGGTATCGGCCCATGAGAGCCAGTTCCAAGAAGCTCGGAGGGAGAAGTTCTAGAAGAAGGTTGCGTACGCCCAAGCGTATTCATCGGACTCTGAGGAGGATGCTGAATCTGATGCCGAAGTTGGACTCGCTGAGTGGTCCAAAAACAAGAAACCTGTTGCTTGCCCCTGGGTGAAGGCATCGGTCAAAGAAGAAAAGTATGATTTTGATATCAACATGGCTGACAGAATCTTCGATTTGCTGCTAAAGGAGAAGCAGATTCAGCTGCCGCTTAATCAAATAATCCCGTCGATCGATGAGCTGAAGAAGAAGAAGTACTGTAAGTGGCACAACTCTCCGTCGCACCACACCAATGAATGCAAGGTATTCAGGCAGCAAATTCAATCGGCCGTCGAGCAGGGCCGAATTAAGTTTGATGATGGGAGGAAGCCGATAAACATCGATGGGCACCCGTTCCCCACCAATATGGTCTACGTCCAGCGCCCCGATGAATGATGTCGAGGTGGAGATAGGTGCATCGGAGTGGAGGAGAACCAGATCACCTCGTCAGACTTGATAAATAAGTACAAGAGGAAGGCAAGCGAGGAAGATAACTACGAGGCCGATCGGATCCCCTCACGGTTCAACCCCCACTGGAACTGTGAGTTCTTCAGATTCTGCTGGAATGAGGGAATGCAGCTGCCGTCAATGGACAATTGCCCCGAATGCGGCGGTAGCAGATTCAGTCAGAGGCCCTGAATGATGACCGAAGGTCCCGTGATAATGATCGGAGGACTCCTCCGCGTAGGCCATCGGTGCACGAGCGACTCGGGCCCGTCAATGTAGAAGACTACCAGGAGGACGAAGACTGCTTGGCCGATGAGAGACACCCGCATGTGAGGAGCCATGGTGAATGCCATGGAAATGATGAGTGATTGTCAACGGGAGAGAAGATGAGATGAAGAGAAGATGAGATGAAGATAGAGATGAAGACCTCTGAGGAGAGGCAGTGACTTGCCGTGGTGTTGCCCGTGTGACTCAGGTACACGAACGGACGATCGTCGGACTGAGGAGTCACGAGATCATGGCGGTCCAATCCGGGTACATAGAGCAAAGGCGGCAAGCGGACGTGACTTGTCGTGGTGTTGACCGGTGCGGCTCAGGTACACAGACGACCGATTGCCGGGCTAAGGAGCTACGGGGTCGGGTTGGTCCAATCCGGGTGCACGGTGCGAGGGCAACGGGCGCTTTGACGACTTCGGCTTAAAACCATCATCTCTAACGGAAAAGTGCAACAGGCGTTAAAGATAGCGGTGTCGTAGCGGCTACGAAAAGTTCGGCACCGAATAAATATCTGTGTTTATAATTTTACGTTTTTCTTCTGAGGGCCGGAGTTAGTATCGAACATTCCCGAAGGGGTATTAGGGTCTTTTCCCTTAGTCCATGTGGGCTATATAAGGAGACCTAACCCTTGTATCACATTGAGGATTTTGAATCAATTGCAAAATATTTTTTGTCTTGAGGTGTCTTCTTCCTCCCACCTCTTTTCCTCTTCCTCCCTCTCCACCAGCCATCTCCCTCCTCCCTCTCTCTCCCCCAGCCGACTGCCACTACTCCCTCCCTTCTCTGCCTCCTCTTTTCTCCCTGGACGGCGGCGGCGAGCTCGCGGCGCGGTGGGTGCACGCGCGCGGCGTGGTGACCGCGCACGCGGCGGGGTGTTTCTTCTTCCTCCCACCCTTTTCTCTCCCACCT
>KE372818.1:337121-352353 GCA_000418225.1 Zizania latifolia | reverse complement strand
TATTGTCCTGATAGACCTTCACATTGGATTTATTTTCATGCCATGCATCTGATATGTCATGTCATGCGGTTTTTACCATGTTATTACTACGTCTTATTTATCTTATTTAAATGTACGTCCCGATGCACGCCAAAACCATCGGCTCGACAGCCGATAGGCGTTACTACTTACGTTTTCTTGTCTATCTTATCAGTTGTAGGATCAAACTGATTGGCACACCACGAACCGTAAATTTAGGACTTGCACTAGAGTTAAGAGATCTCTCAGGCCACGCATGTGACCAAAAATTTCACCAACAGGTACACCCGGGGTTAGCCGACCCGACACCGACATTTCGCGCCATGACGGCTTTCCAGCCTTCTCCGAGCGCCTTCGTCGAGTGGTGTGGCCACGCAACTTCTTTCCGATGGGAGTTGTGCCATATGATGGCAAGACCGACCCTTCCTAATGGCTGCGGCTGTATTACACGGCCATTCGTGCAGCCGAGGGGACCAATATGTCATGGCTAACTACCTCCCCATAGTGTTGTCGTCGGCCGCCATCAGCTGGCTAACCGGACTCCCGGAGAACTCTATTGACTCCTGGGGAGAGTTGTGCGATGTCTTCATCGCCATCTACCAAGGAACTTGGCAAAGGCTGGCCTCTCGGCACGACCTGCGCCAAGTACGCCAAAGAGACGACGAGTCCCTGAGGGACTACATCCGTCACTTCTCTGAGCGCCAGAACACCGTCGCCAACATTTCCAACGCCGACGTGATGTCCATCTTTCAAGATGGCTTGCGGAAGCCTTTGGAGTTATTCTGCCATCTGGTGATGAAAGAGCCATCAGATCCCGACGAGATGATCACCATCGCCGAACAATTCGCCAGTGTCGAGGACGCCGAGCGGGAGCAGCTGCACCCAAAAGCTCAAGAGTCCGACAAGGAGAAGGTGAAGAAGAAAAAGGATCATCGCCATTCGCCTTCACATGAAAATCGCGACAAGCCCGAGTCCTCTTCCCGTCATAGGAACAAAAAGAGGAAGGGCAAAGAGATCATGGCTACTGAGAAAAACTCAAGACCGAAAGATCGAGAAAACTCAGCATTGCAGGAAATGTTAGACAAACCCTGCATTATTCATCCTAAAAGCAACCACACCACCCGCCGATGTTGCTAGTTACAGAACCAGATGAAGAAGGAGGCGAAAGCAAATCCCCGGCAAGACAAGCGTTGCCGGGATGATAAAAAGAAGTCCAAGAAGGACGATGAAGACGCCGAAGTATCTCCGGTGGAAAACGACTTTCATGAGCCAGCACGGACGGTCTCCATGCTTTTCGGTGGAGCGATCGCCTCCGAATCCAAGTGCCAACAAAAGTTGCTGACCCGCCGCATCAACGCCATCAGCACTAAGCCAACCGAGCGCTTATGGTGGTCGGAGGTCCCGATCTCCTTCAGCCGCGACGATCAGTGGACGGACGTCCCCAAGCCTGGATGATTTCCACTGGTTGTCGACCCTGTCATCCTCAAAGTGCGCCTCAAAAGGGTGCTGATCGACGGTGGTAGTGGCCTTGATGTTCTGTTCAAAGGAACATTGGCTGCGCTCGGCATTGATGAATGCGCTCTCCAGAAGACGGACACACCCTTTTACGGGATTGTCCCCGGGAAGGCCGCCATTCCACTTGGCACCCTCACCTTGCCGGTGACATTCGGCACTCGGGACAATTACAGGACCGAGCACGTGAAGTTCTACGTCACCGACTTTGAGACCGCTTATCATGCTATGCTTGGGCGGCCGTCCCTCGCCAAATTCATGGCGGTACCCCACTACGCATACTTGGTCCTAAAAATTATTCAGCTCTCGGACACCGACCACTCCAAGACGACGCTGATTAGGACAATGCTAGATCCTAAATAGGAAAGCGTGCTCGTCAGCTTCCTTCGCTCCAACGTTGATATAGTCGCCCGGCAGCCATCCGACATGCCTGGCGTACCTCGAGAGCTGATCGAGCACGAACTCCATGTTTACCCGACCGCCAAGCCGGTCAAGCAGAAGATGCGCCGATTTGCTCAAGATTGCAAGGAGACCATCAAAGAAGAAGTCACCCGCCTGTTAGCGGCAGGATTTATAAAAGAGATGTATCATCCCAACTGGGTAGCCAACCCATTCCTCGTAAAAAAGAAGAATAGGAAATAGAGAATGTGCATTGACTACACCAATCTCAACAAGCGATGCCCTAAAGATCCATTTCCACTGCCGCGCATCGACCAAGTGGTTGATTCCACTGCCGGCAGTTCTCTCCTATGCTTCCTGGATTGCTACTCGGGTTATCATCAGATCAGCCTGAAGGAAGAAGATCAAAAGAAGACATCGTTCATCACCCCATTCGGCGCATATTGCTACACATCAATGCCTTTTGGGCTGAAGAACATGGGGGCTACATACCAACATGCTATTCAGCGTTGCTTGGCAGATCAGATTGGCCGCAATGTTGAAGCTTATGCGGATGATATCGTCATCAAATTCAGAAGGCCAGAAGATCTCATTCCTGACCTCCAAGAGACTATAGACAACCTCCGCAAGTTCCGATGGCGGCTCAACCCAGAAAAATATGTGTTCGGGGTGCCGACTGGAAAGCTTCTCGGGTTCATCGTCAGCAGTCGGGGAATTGAAGCAAATCTAGAGAAGATTTCGGCAATATTGAACATGGCCAAGCCCAACAACGTTAAGCATATTCAGCGCCTTACAGGCTGCATGACCTCACTCGGTCGATTCATTTCTCGACTGGGTGAGCGCGGGATGCCTTTCTTCAAGTTGCTGAAAAAACAAGGTGATTTTTCGTGGATGCCGGAGGCCGATGAGGCATTCGCCGACCTCAAGAAGTTTTTATGTTCTCCGCTGACCCTGGTTGCGCTGACATCTGGTGAACACTCCTCTACATCGCTGCCACGACCCACGTGGTCAGCACCGCCATGGTTGTCGAGCGCCTCAAGGAAGCACACGTCTATCCGGTTCAAAGGCCGGCATATTTTATATCTAAGGTGCTTGGACCTTCCAAAGTCCAGTATCCTCAGGTCTAGAAGCTCCTATACGCCGTCCTTATCACCGCCCGGAAGCTCAAGCATTATTTCCAGGCCCATCCGGTGGACGTTATCACAGAATTTTCACTCGGCGATATTCTCCGGAACAAGGATGCGACTGGTCGGATCGTGAAGTGGGCCGTCGAGCTTGGTGAGTACACCCTTGATTTCAAGCCCCGCACCGCCGTCAAGTCTCAATCCCTCGCTGACTTCGTTGCTGAGTGGACCAAAATACAACTCCCACTGGTCGCCGAATTTCAAGAGTATTGGATCATGTATTTCGACGGCTCGCTCAACCTTGATGGAGCAGGAGCAGGAATTCTTCTCATATCTCCTGAAGGTGAAAAACTGAAATATGTTCTTTAACTATTATTTATGGCGTCTAATAATGCAGCCGAGTACAAGGCACTCCTCAATGGTTTGCGCGTGGCCATTTTCCTTGGGGTTCAAAGATTAATGGTATATAGAGATTCCAAACTGGTTATCAGCCAAGTCAACAAAGATTGGTCCTGCGCCAGCGAGAAGATGGATGCTTACTGTCAGGAGATCCGCAAGTTAGAAGGAAAGTTTAGCAGCCTTGAGTTCCACCATGTCCCCCGGGACGAGAACTTGGCTGCTGACTTCTTGGCCAAGCTCGGCTCGTCAAGAGCCCCTTTGCCGAGTGGTGTTTTCCTTAAAGAACTCCCGAAGCCATTAGTTAAAGTTGATGAAATTCAACCTTCAGAAGTCGATCAAGCTCCATCCGTCCTGGTCATTACTGATACTGAAGAAGATTGGCGACAACCATTTATTGATTTTATCCTCCCTGCCAAGGCTCCTAAAGATAAAGTGCAGTCATTCGCCTTTCCAGAAGAAGCAAGCAGTATGTCGTGGTGGGATTTGAGTTGTATAAAAGAGCAGCTTCAACCCGAGTACTAATGAAGTGTGTTAGCAAAAAGGAAGGTTCAAAAATCCTCAAAGAGATACACTCAGGCATTTGTGGGAATCATGCTGGCGCTCGGACGTTGGTCGGCAAGGCCTTCAGGTCGGGTTTTTACTGACCGACTGCTAATGAAGATGCCAAGCTACTAGTTCGTAGCTGCCAAGGCTGCCAAGGCTGCCAATTCTTTGCCAAGCAACATCATCTCCCTGCTCAAGCTCTCCAAACCATCCCGGCTTCATGGCCGTTTGCATGTTGGGGGCTTGATATGGTAGGACCTTTTCCAAAGGCACCCCAGGGTTATGACCGCCTGTTTGTTGCTATTGACAATTTTATCAAGTGGATTGAAGTGATGCCCTTAAGGACAAGCACCACCAAAAAAGCCGCAGAGTTCATTCAAGGCATAATAAACCGATATGGTGTCCCTCATCAGATTATCACAGATCTTGGGACTCAATTTACCGGCAATGATTTTTGGGAATTCTGTGAAGAATAGTATATTGAAGTCAAATATGCTTCTGTTGCACATCTAAGACCAAATGGACAGGTCGAGCGGGCTAATGGCATGATACTTCAAGGACTGAAAGCCAGAATTTTTGATTCCCTTAACAAATATGGCAGCCGGTGGATGAAAGAATTGCTTGCTGTTCTTTGGGGTCTTCGGACTCAGCCATACCGAGCTACTGGTCGGACTCCTTTTTTTCTCATATATGGATCGAAGGCCATTTTACTAGTGGACATGTTGCACGAGTCCCCCAAGATTCAGCACTATGAAGAAGGCGCAGCCAAGTGGATAAGAGAAGAAGATATTGACAATCTTGAAGAAGCTCATTTAAATGCAGCCATACAATCTGACCGGTATCAGCAAGGCTTGCGAAGGTACCATGACCGTAATGTGCATGGTCGGTCTTTTTAAGTTGGAGACTTAGTCCTTCGCCGAGTACAATCAATGGTCAGCGCCCACAAGCTATCAGCTCCATGGGAGGGACCTTACATCATCTCTGAAGTTACCCGACCAGGTTCATACCGCTTGATGCGTGAAGATGGACAGAAGATTGCAGATTTTTGGAATATTGAGCATCTACGACGTTTTTACCCTTGAATAAGCTAAGTCCCTATTTTGGATAAGTAAAGATGTTCAACTTTTTATTCCGATTGTATTATTTTATGTCTTTTCGCCCGGCTCCCGAGTTTTTGAAGTTTTATCTTAACTTTGTATTCATGATCCGCTCTAGCTGAGTTAAGCTATACTTCTGATTGCTCGGGGGCTCGGCTTGCTGTTCTATGATTTATTCGATTGCTTTTGAGTGATATTTGTTGACTATATGTGACGCCAATGGTTCCAAACAGCGTGCATGCGGCTCAAGTTTCCCTACGCTATGAACCTAAGCTAAATCAAATAGTCAAAAATGCACCCCAAGCGATCGGACATAGAACACGTTTAATAAAAAGAAGCATTGTTTCATTACATTAAAAAGTATATGTACAATTGCATGTTTTCTACCCTACCATCTACTTGGCAAGATCAACTGGATATATTTCCAAATCAGCGACAAGGACACTCGCCGACTACTCAACCTTCGCATAGATGCGCTCCACATCGGACTCCTCGATGATCGCCGGCCACCCTGCTTGGATGAGGTCCATACGAGCAGTGGGATACAACGCTCGGACAATCCTAAGCACGTGGGTGACCGCCGTCTGGACGAAGTCTCGGGTTTGCTCCCGCAGACGTGTCACCGACCCTTGGAGCCGCTCCCTGAAGCGCTCCACTGACCATGAAGTGTTGGAGGGCTCGCCCTCAATCATCTTGAGGAGAGTCTCCGCACCGACTCGGTACTCATCTCGCTGTGCCTGAGTATAACTCAGACGCAGCTCGAGATCGGCGAACTGAGCGCCCACTCGCCGATGAAGCTCTGCAAATATAGCATCATATCAGAAAAAGTTTTATCAACAAACAACGATAAAAGAGTCCAAGATGGTGATTCGTACTTTTGTACTCACTCGACCCCTTGGTAGCGGCCGCTTCAGACGCCTTGAGCTTCTTCTCAAGCTCAGCAATCCTGGTCTCTGCGTCTGTCGCCTTGGCCTCTGCCTGTGTTGCTCTGGTGAGGGCTTCATCCCTCTCAGTCAGAGCCGCTTTGGCTAAAGTGGTCGATCGGTCTACTCAGCCAGCAGCCATCTCCATTCGCTCCTCCACTGCCAACCATTCTGATTATATCAGCACTGGTTAGAACAATGATGATAAACAAAAAAGACAGTAATGGGTAATCAAGCACTTACCATTCGAGCGGATCTCTAGCTGACTTCGGAGGATTTCATTGTCCTCCTCCGACCTCTTCAGATCGGCATCTCTCCATTTGAGCTAGTCGGTCAGCTGGCTCACGAGACGCTGCACAAAGACAAAACAAGTTAGTATGTATATAAATTATGTACATTAAACTAACGATTGCAGGGATACTTACGGTGGTCTCTTGACCAACCCGGCCGAGTGCGTCGAGGTACTCGGCCGCTCCCCTCCCGACTAGACTGGTCGGGGCACTGGTCGCAACACCGGAGGTCGGTTGAGGCACCCTCTCATCTGAAACCTCGACCTTCACGGGGTCAGCCACGTCAGGCTCCGCCGAGGGCCTTTCCACGTTCTCTGCCGGCACCTCGACCTCCACGATCGGTAAAGGGCCGCCAGGTGCCACTACTTCCGAGTCCACAACACTTGGCTGCGTTGCGGGAGGTATGCTGGCACTCAGTGTTGTTGCTGGCTGCTCCGGCACAGGTGCAGCCACGTTAGGCTTGTTGGTGGTCGGAGCGCCCGACGCCTCTGCGCCGCTTGCTGAGGCCCCTCGCTGGTCAGCCCCCCCGGTGAACACCACTATGTCAGTTGTGGGGGCTGTGGCGTCAAAGCCCGCCGCTTCCTGGTCGGACAGGGACAACGGAGCGCTGTCAAAAACATCACAAGAAATCAGTTTTGAATTCAATCTAATTAATTGATTCAAGACAATTACAGAAAAACTTACCACGCTAACCGCCTAAATGCTAACTTCTTTTGCCGACTAGGCCCTGCTCTTAGGGACGGTCCAGCTGGTGGTGGTGGAGGTGGTGTCGACATAGAAGAAGACGACGCCACAGCGCCGCCAGTCGCCGGAGCCACCCCAGATGTTTCCGAGTCGTCACTCGCCTCTCTAAGGAAGGATGACGGCACCTTTGGTGCCCCTTGGGATGCCGGTGCCGCTGTCGTTGTTGCTGCTGCTGTGGTCGTCACCTTCGCCGTCTTCGCCGCAGAAGGGCAAATTTCTTTGCCCTTCCTCTTTTCTCCAGTCGGCCCGGCGTGCTGGTCGACATTTTTTTGCCCGACCCCCCGAGGTTGCTCGGGCAAGGGTGCTAGAGAGCAAAATGCCTCTCGGTCCTGCACAGTCCAAGAGTTAGCACCCGACAGGTGACATTATCAAAGAAATTCAAGAAGTGAAAGCAAAAAAATCCTTACCGATAGTCAGGGATAATGTAGCCTATAGGCCCTAGGCTGCGTATCAGGGTGAAGATCCAGCCGACCGACGAAGATCAGCTTCACTCGCTTTTTCCCGTCATCAGCCGACAGGTGCTCGACTGACTCCCTGGTCGGGTCCGCATGACCCGAGTACTCAAACGCCGGGTGGGTCCTCAGCTTTAACGGCTGAACTCGACGGGTGATGAAGTTAAACGCCACATGGACGCTCGATATGCCTTTAGCTCGGAGCTTCTTAATCAGCTCCACTAACTCGTCTACTTGGTCCTGCTCCTCCCGCTGGCAGTGGTTGGACCAAGTGAGTGCCGACAGCGGCACTCGGTCGATCTCCGGTGAGAGGGCCGGCTAGTGGTTGGCCATGTAGAACCAACCCGAATGCCACCCCTAGTTGGAGGTCGGGAGCGGCACCGGGATGTACTCCGCCGCCTTCCCATCCTGCAATTGCAGACCACAACCGTCGACCACTTTCTTCTTCGCGTTCGGCCGTAGGCAGAAATAATGACGGAAGAGATTGAAATACGGTTCAATCCCGAGATAAGCTTCGCAAAGATGGACAAAAATGACGAGGTGCAAGATGAAATTGGGGTTGAGATTGCAAAGAGAGATGTCAAAATGGTGGAGGACGCTACGAAAGAAAGGGTGGGTCGGCAAGTCGAACCCGCGAGAAAGAAAAGACTCGAACACCACAAGTTCATAGGTGCTCGGGGTCGGGAACGCCTCCCCGCCTGCTGAGCGCCACGCCGACACCGCGCTCGACGGGAGTTCGCCCCACTTCTCCAGCAGCGCCACCATGCGCTTCGTCGCCTTGGACGGCTGCCACTCCACCGAGCGGTCAACCTCTACTTGCGGGTTGAGCGCCGCCATGGGGATGTTGAGGTGTGGTGCTAAAGGTTTCAGGTTAAACAATCTTCTTGCCTTGCGGTAGCAAATGATGCAACCGCAATGCCGATTACGATTGCGAGGCGCCAGTGAGGATTTGGGCTCAAGGAGGAAGACGAAGGTTAAAAGCTTAAAGCGTACGAAAGGATAAAATGCCCTTCAGCAAGCTATTTAAAAATTCTCCACACAACCGTCCAAATCCCCGAAGTCCAAGATTGCCTTGGAACGCGCCTCGAAGCAATCTTAGGCATTAACCGCGCCGGTTGATATGCCTTAAATTTTGCCTCATAATCGTTGATTACAGATCTAAAGGTGGATCTTGAGGAGCGAACCAGCGCTTGCAGTTCATTAATTTGAACTCACGTCCGAGAGACAGCCTTGGAAGTTGCATTGGTCCCATCGAAACTGTCAAATCTGACACACGTCACCCTGTGCAAGCAGACGTCTTTTTCGCCAGATGGGTCCCACTAGCACTCCATTGCGCCGGACTGCTCCAACTAACACTTTTTCGCCAAAGACCACTTGATGGACCTATCTGTCCCTATATACAAGTCGGTTTCATTGGATGCCAATACAGCGGTTACACGGATTTGAAATTCTTTTGAGACTGGAGCTTATTTTATTCAAAAAACTCTAGCCTTAGGGGCTGCACCTGGCAGGTGCACCTTAGCGGTGCACTGACCGAGAGAAGTTCATCAAAATTAAAATATTGAAGCCCTTTCCGACTGCTCAACTACATCTGCACACCGCAAAGTGCTCGGGGGCTACTGTCGGGGATATGATCCCGGGCTACCTCCCGAGTGGTTTTAACCTGATCAGTCAACGGTCAACATCCTCCAGGATGCCAGTGGTCGGGGATCTGAGGGATTCTCGAGTCCACCACTCGGGAAAACCCTCCCGATCACCGGCACTCGGACGGTCGCCATCAAGAGCCAGACTGTCATTTATCTTCATAAGACGGCAGCTATCAGCGCTGTAATCTTGGGAGTTATTGCCCACGAACCGACCGTTTATCCTTTTAATTAGTCATTAACAGGACACTTAATCACCATTTGTAAGCCCCGATCTCTCTCATAAAAAGGGATCGGAGGGAGCCTGAAAAGAAAAGGAGGGAGATAGATGCTTTTTCACGCTTAAGGCTATTTCACGCTGGAAAGCTCATACTCCACACACAGGACTAGGGTTATTATCCTCTGGGAGGCCCGAACCTATCTAAAAGATTTTGTCTCTGTCTCTTTGTATGAGATAACCATTAAGTTTCATCCACAACTTTCCCCTTAGCCTAATCAAATCCATACTGCGGATAACCCCGCATATATTGTTGCTTTGTACACAACGACAGGTGTATGTCAAAAATTTTCAAGTAGAGCTAAAATTTTAATTTTTAACATTCTTTTTTACCGTAAGAAAAAAAGGTATGTAAGTTATTAAGATGTTAATCTAACATGTTAAAAAAGCTGTTGATATATTATGTAGTCTATGTGGAAGAGCATACTGAGTAACATAAACGTTTGTAGGCCCCATGTCCCGCCGCATATGCATGCGCATGGACTGGCTGGCCGTGACGATGTCATTGCCGTAGAGCTCTGTGCCAAGCAGCCTCAGTTCCACCGTGGAGACGAACGGCGTGCCGGCACCGGTGTTGATGAAGCACACCGGCGCCCAGCTCGCCCACGCCACAAACACCGCCTCGTAAACATTGTCGAGATAGGCGTACATGGTGTCCCAGTAGTTCACCCCGAGGTACAGGTCGAACTGCAACGTCGACGAGCTGTTCTTGCCGTCGTAGTTGCCGTAGAAGAACCCCAGCCGGACCAGGTACTTGGCCCCACTGTTCGTAGGGAGCGAGTAGCAGTTCCGTCCGCCAGTGGGAAAGCTCCTGAGCGTGTAGGAAGTACGACTCAAGGTCCTACTCACGTACTTCGCCAACACCTGCTGGTTCTCCCCAGAGTCGACGTACGGGCCGTCGGGGAAGTAGAAGATGCCGACTGCGTCCGTGTAGCCGCTGGAGGTTGCATCTCGGCCGCAGTCGATGCTCAGGAAACCTGTGTAAAGTTACAGGACGAAACAAATGAGAAATGATGTTAATCAAATAACCTACAGTACTGTCTAGGCGATTTCACTTCTAGACCGTGTGGGGAGTGAGACTGGGCGTTTGAAAAACCTTTTAGTAGTGTTAATTAAAGGATAATATATACAGTATATTTTATGAGAAATTAATCAGAAAGTATAATTTTGGAAAGTTAACGTCCTAAGTTAAACAGTGTATTCCGAAATTCGAGAGAATAAGGTAAATTTAATTTGCCAGACGAGCGAGCTAGCAAAATCGATGGAACAAGGAAGAAAACAAATAAAAAAAATACCTTCCTGGCCGATGGCAGGAACCGCTGCCGCTAAGACGAATGCTACGAAGAAAACCAAGAGCGCCATTAAACCCAGCCGGCCGTGATCGACCGCGTCACCCTGAAAATGGAGAAGGCTACTACCACCCCCAATGATACTTACATACATATATATGCACAAATTTGCGTATGTACATATATAATATGCATATACACCACAGGGCTTGGGCCATTGACCGACTCACGTTCTTCTTGACTCCGGGGTACCGCGCGTGACTGACTTAGTTTATAGCTAATTACAAGTAGTACTCCATGAAAAAAAATCAACAAACTGTACCATAAAACCAAGAGGGCTCTATTAGAGAGAGATTGGCACATGAGAGATATCGCTAAGTTGTCACCGAAGAATCAGACTACAACTAGCGTTTGTACATCACAACAATCAAGTCAGATGCACATTAGCGTGCACATTGAGATCAACAATTACGTAACAGATGACGGTCAAGATGCATGTGAGCAAGTTGAGCATGTGTGTGCAAAAAAGAATTAATCAGAGGTCAATCGGTGTTTCGCTGTTAATTTGCCACGTAATCAGTTTTCTTGTTTCCGGCATTTACGTATACCGGTTATCTGCATGCGTGTTTCGTGTTTCGCTGCAGAATTTTTGTAAAAAGTCAGATTAGGTACTCCTTTTCATAAATTTACGTGTGTTTATCTTTATCGTCATTTAAAATGGGAATTTTTAAATAATCATTTTATTTGAAATTGTAATTTTAGGCTGCCTTTTTGAAAAACTATAGACCTAAATCCATGCCAACCATTGATCTATCAATTTGGGCTTTGTCGACTGTTGGTTGGTCGACAAAAGCTAGTCCACCGCTCTATTGATTGATCAACAGTAGATATCACTACCAGGATGAGAATGTTTCCTGTGTGTCCGCGTACATTCCCTAACGTTTAGAAAAACACTCGGAAAATTCCATAGTGTCGCCATCTACACAGGGGATAGTTTATAATCCTAGTGTCCCTTTCGCACACACGGGAAGCTAACTCACGAATAGAATTTGCTATAGCGACAACACAAAATCCGTAGTTGGTAACGGATGTTTTATATTAGGGCTTGTTTGGGAGGAGGAGGAGAATAGCCCTAGGGAATAAAATCCCCTAGGGGATTCTTGACCTGACATTTACCTCCCTCCAACTCCACAAGGAAAAATTTCCCACCGGGAAACATTCCCGACTGGCGTTTGGGAACCGAAGAGTATAAAAATCCTCTTGTTCAATCCAAACAAAAAATAAAAGATCCATCTTTGTTTGCAATATGTCAAATCTTTAGCTCAAATAGATAGTAACAGACATCAACAATTGCTACAGAGAAAATGGATACTAACAGAGATCAACACGATAGCAATTGCTACAGAGATCAACAAAGATCATCATTGAGCCATTCAAGTATGCTAGAAATAATTATGAAAAAGAATTCATATCTTCTTCTTTTTCCATTTGCATGAATTTTCTTTTGAAGTAGGGATTATCTGCCAATAGTTAGAGAATAGGCATATATACATGCCACATGGATTATGCATGAAAAACAATCAAGGCAAGAAGAATTATGTTGCCCGTAACAGCTCTCTCCCATTCAGATTGAATAATTATAAAGACAAAATATTAACTTGTCCTCTATTGGATACAAACTTACATGCTTTACAGATGTTGTAGCTTAGATATGTCACCAGGTATAACTCCTTTCAAACCTTGGTTACAATAGAACCAGCTGGAATTTTAGGCTTGCCCATGTAACTATTTTAGAAATTCCTAATAAATCTCAAAGGCCCATGCCATACAAAGGGATGGTGGAAACCTTTAGTCCCATATTGTTAGTATAGGTAGAGGATTACCAACTTATATAGTAGGGTTGTCTCCATCCCACTAAGCTATGTGTATGGGGGAGAGAAAGGAAGCTCCACACACGCGCGCTCGCTCGCTTCGCCTGGCCAGGCTCGTGCTCAGGATGCTCTGATTACAAAATATGGCACATCAGATGCAGACAGTGAACTTTACCTGGATGATGAATAACCGTTCTGTTGTGGAACAAGCTCATGAGGTTGTGTCCACCGTGAAGGAACTCAACCTCGTTAAGTGTCCTCTACCCAATAAGTTTGTGGCTGACTGGCTGGATGCATAATTATAAAGTTACCTTCTTCATGGAGGAACTTCGCCACTACTATGAAATATCAGAGACAGGAGATATCAGTTAAAAACTTGATAGCGTCTCTTGATGTTGAAGAGAAAGCTTGGTAAAGAATGCTTCTGAGAAAGGAGACGAGGGCTAGACTAGCGCTAACATGGTACAGAAGTCCCCACATAACAAGAGCAAATAGAAAAATAAGCCTACCAAGGTTATAAAGACCACTATCTTTAAAAAGAAGAAGAAAAATAAAGCTGAGATGAATTGCTTCACTTGTGATGAACTGGGACATTTCTTCAAGGATTGTCCAGATCGTGCAGACCACAAAGGGCAAAGAGAAAAGAATGTCAACATGGTGACCATTTGCAACACTGAGGATGGGTACAGTAATCTACCTACTGTCCTTTTAGTATTTCAAACTACTAGCTGGTAGTTTGATACGGGTGCCAATGTTTATGTGTGTGCTGATATCTCAATGTTTTCTTCTTACTAGGTCGTCTAGGATTCTTTCATCCTGATAGGGAATGGGTCACATGCTTCTGTTCATGGTGTTGGCATGGTAGATCTGAAGTTTACTTTGGGAAAGATCATGTAGCTGAAGAACGTGTAGTTGTAAATTCAAGTGTTATTAGTTTGATTTTGGTGATTAATGACAAACCTAATTGTGTTGAGACTAATATTTTATTGAGTATTTATTTGTTTAGTCTCATTTGGATACGAAGATAGAAATGTTAAGAGGTACGCGCTAAATTACTCGTTGTCTTAATTGATGCCTCTTGCATGAATAGAATATAGAGTAAACTCCTTTTTTAATCTTGATTAAATACGCTCATATGTTTTTCATCTACAATCATATGTATGCACATCTTGAGGTGGAGCTTACTTTATATTACATGATTTGTTAGAATTTATTTAATATAACATCTTCATTTTGAAATGAATATATCATTTAGTCAACACTCTCTATATATTGATAATGATTGAACCTAATCACGATAAGATCGAAATACATGGAGATAAAAGCTATATGTAACACTCTTCATCTCATGTACATGTTTGATAGGTTCAAATGCGATTTTGATGTTATGGGCATATTTATATGAGAGTAATATTTTCACTTAAGTATTGTTCATTTTAGTCTCATTCATTTGCAAATATGAAGATCACGACGATATGCATATGTTATCATATTCACATTCTTGTTGCATGCCTTCGACATACATTATAGGATAAACTTTTCCATATGCTTAACTTGAATATGTGCATATAGGTTCTTCACATATACACAAATGAACATATTTAGAGGAGTTATTCTTATATGTTGAATGTGCATAGTATTAATTCATGTTCTCCTATTGCTTCATCTATACTCGTGCATATGGTTTTCTTAGATATATTTTGTACGCACATATTCAGGGGGAGTACAAACCATGTTTAGTTATATATGCACTTGATCCATATTCTTCGCATACATTCTATTGAGAATCTTAATTTAAATTAGAATTTAGATGTGAGTACTTGACACTTGTGGTGTTAATATATATCCAACCAATCAATTCATATATTTCTTATGTGACGGTTGGTCAACAAGTGGAGGTTGACAACCGGACTTTTGGACTAATGGATTTCCTCGAAGTTGGGTAAAGGAATAGGTCTATTTGTGAGGAGAATATTAGATGACATCTTGCATTAATGGTCATCGATTTAAAGCCATCATCATGGGTCGATGAGAATAGAGGTTGATCAAGGTTTCGACGTGAAGATGGTTTGGCCGAATGATCACATGAATTGATCCCAAGTTGGATAAGCGCAAGGCAAAGGTACAATGCAGCTAAGGATATGTTTCTTAGTCTTTTACTGGTCTTGGTGTTTGGAGTAAAGACCGAATTGATAGATAGGCACCGTACTATTAAGAGGGGTCATTGACTAGTAGCTTGATTTGAACCGTGTGCAAATCGCTCAATCTCAATGCATCATCTTTTTCACTAAGCATGCATTTAGGTTTTGTCTAGATTGAGTAAGATATCCGGGTAGGATCTTGACCCTTTTGGTACTCAACTAAAGTCTTTAGCATGCATGTGATGAAACTTGCTTAGAGGTATATCATGTGTTGCTTGTCCACCCGTGATTATCGTCGGAGTCGGTTTTGTGGACAAAGAGAGAGGTGGACATATCAAGGGGAATGTCCAAGCTTGTGTCGAGAGTTCTCTCAAGTCTCAAATAGAGAGGAAAGTGGATATGCGCAGTTCGAATGAGTTGCCCTTTGTGCACTTGTCCGGTATAATGTCTTTGAGACTTTGAGCCTTTTATCTCAGATAAAAGTTGGATTTCTTGGATGGAAATCATATG
>KE372818.1:281019-296274 GCA_000418225.1 Zizania latifolia | reverse complement strand
TCCAGACCGGCGCGGGGAGCGGCACAAAGGGAGCACGGGGTCTTGTGACTCGGGAACATCTTCCACGACTACAACGACTCATCTTTGAGCTAGATCTACACCAAGAAACGCAGTAAACTCCTCTCGCTCTTCACCTGTTCGATGAAATGCCTCAACGTATTATACATAGCATTCTAGGTGTTTGATATTTTGTCTACAAGCATATGTTTTTTAGATAGCACTGTGAATGCTTTTCCCTGTGTTCTAGTGTATGTCTCGTGCTTGTTATTTTTGTCGGAGAGGAACTAAGTAGATCTAGCGGTGAATCAAATACTCGATCTTTTATGAGAAATTGGTTTGTGCGTATTGGTATATGAAAGCTTGTCTCTCCTGTAGATGCAAGGTGATCGATACTTATGATATTTCTTTGGTCATAATGTTTGAGTAGTCATTTGGTGGAGGTTTTGTATCAACTTGCCTGGAGTGACTTTCTTAGCATAGTCTTGCACTGAATCTCATCAAGTCACTCGCAAGTCTGATACTCGAGTTTGAGGAATTTCTTTTTATCCGTTGTGTTTTTAATTTGCGCCCATTCACCCCCCCTCTGGTCGCTAGTTTCGATCCTACAGCTGCTCTAGTGCGTCTCGCGTTAGAAGGTAACAATCCATGATCCCTCACGCGCATGGGTTCCTAGGCCAACGGGGTTAAAAATTTAAAATAACTAGCTAGCGTAGCCTTCCCATGACCCAACACTAAGCCCACGCTCCGAAAAAGACTTGAACATGACGATCTTGTCGGTATTCAGAGTTGGGAACTCCTCGCCCTTCACCGATCGCCACCCCAACATCGCTCGCTCTGGTAGGAATCTGGCAGCAACTAGATTCCGCAGCTTGTCCTTGGCCATCTTTGACTTCTCCTTCCCCATTGATGGCGGCGAAGAAGCCAGAGAAGGTGGTGGGCTTGCGGAAACCATCAATTTGAACTGGAATAGCCGGCGAGCCTTCTGGTAACAGACCACGCAGCCACAGTGATGGCCTGGGTGGCGAGGATCTAGATGGATGAACGAGGAGGTGGAAAGCTGTGGAACCGGCCGTTACGAGAGGAAAAGATTCAAATGGATAGCGTGCACGATGGAAAGCGGGGAAATCGGCTTAAGTATCCCCACGTGCGTCACATAGAGAAGGGGCATAATAACCGTAAGTGGGACATCGCCTCGACCGCCGTGCCTACGACCTGATGGTTCTGCTCCTCCGCCTGCTAGCCGCCCTCACGCATGGTTCGGTTAGGATTGAAGCGTCCCTTCGGTTGCTTCACACCGAACCTGCATTAAATGCAAGTGTGAAGTGCTTTTTGGCGCATCAGGCAGAGTCCACGTTGGTTCGCCCCCCCACTCAGGGGTGGGTCCCATGTCTGGGGGCTCACATGTGTTCGAATATCCACATACTCAGGGGTCACGCACGCCCGAGGACTCTCAAGCTCGGGGGCTTGCCCGACATGAGGTGTGAGTTCTCGAAGACTAAAGTCTTGAGAGCTTACAAACTCAATGGGCCTCAACCTCTCGAGCGACAGGACGTCAAAGACTCAAGACTCTTTTCCCAGCAAGGTCTCGACGGTGACAGAAGATGAGGTTATAAAGCAAATTGTTGATGAATTATTTTTTTGCAGATTATCCTTGGACCCTCGAGCCAAATGTTCCATTTAACTCGAGACTCGGGGGCAACACTGTGTGGGTGCACCTATATAGTGCACCCCACATAGAAGAAGAAGATCAAAGGTTTTTTTCGAAAACATCAAAGTTCGATAAAGACATTGAAGATGAAAGGAAGAGCTCCTCTCAGCTTGTCTTTTCGAATGTTTTTTCAACCAAGCTAAGAAGATCTCTGGGGCTACTGTCAAGAATATGACCCTCAGGTACCCTACAATTGGGCTTATCAGTCCGGACCAAGGGCAGGCCAAGACCAGCCCTGACCATCTGGTATGGCCCATAAACAAGGGTTTGTATCTTATTAGGAATGGCAATGGGTATAATATCCGTGGATATGACCTACCCATACCCGTACCCGACATATCAAACCTATACCCATACCTGTACCCATACCCGCTCACGGGTACCAATTCATTCCCATACTCATACCCGCTCAGGTATTTGGCTACCCGCTGGGTACATATACTCGTGTTTGTCCATGGCTGTTCTGTGCCTATGCCTCTGCAGAGCGACGCTAGGATCGGGGGATGATGGGATGGGGCGGCGCCACACTAGAGGCGGCGGTCGACAGGACATGGCGACGCCACACCGGGGGTGGCAGGATGAGGCGGTGCCTCACCGGAGGGTGGGACAGCTAGACGGGGCAGAGCGGATCTCGGTTGTCTGACGCTTGGAACGGTGGCTCACCGGTGTTGAGCCTAGAGACGAAGGATGGCAATGCTGGATGGATTGCTGGAGCTGGTCATTGAGAGAGGAGCGGCGGCGTGATGCTTGTGAGTTATGAGGGTTAGGGTTTGTACTTTAGTAGTAGTTTTATACTTTGACGTGAGTTATTCGGCTGCACGTGAGTAAAGGGCTGCTTGTGTTGGGCTGCTTATGGCTTTTAAAAATTTGGCCCATGACCTTATATACCGAGTATGCGGGTAAACGGGTATGGGTAGTATTTTTTCATACCCGTACCCGCTTACCCGACGGGTATAACTTTTTTCCCATTTATATACCCGTTGGTACTAATTTTTTTCTATACCAATACCCTAATAGAGCAATTACTCACGGGTAAACGGGTATCGGTACCCATTGACATCTCTATATCCGATAAGAAAAGCCAAGTCCTTATCGGGTATCTAAGCTCTAGATATGATATCAAGAGATATATTTGTATCAGAATCCTTGCAATTAGGGTTTAGCACCCGAGTTTGGTAGGCAATCCAAGTCCTCTTCGGGATAGAATCATGGGTCATTAGGCTCACCTCCTAAGTATATAAAGGATGTGAGAACCCACCCCAGAGGCATCAATCAATCGATCCATCCATCGATCAACATCCAATCTCATCTAGTCATCTAGCTCCACCATATTTTTCTTGCTTTCGGTGCTTCAAGCCTTCATAGCTTGATTACGTCATATTGTAAGATCCACCATCATATTACACACCAAAGCACTGGACGTAGGGCTATTGTTCTTCAGGAGGCTTGAACCAGTATAATCCTTCGCTCTTTTGTTCTAGAGTCGACTATCGGGTTCGAAGGTGTTGCGCTTTCCTTACACACATCTAATCACCACCTCAGGTACCCCCTTAGGTGGACTAGCCGGTGATTCACCGACACCCATTCACCGAGAACCTTCAATTTGAGAAGAATTGAGGGTTGCCCAAAACCCCCAAATTCCTTCCCCTCTTCTTCTTCTTGCTTCTTTCCCATCGCCCCTTCCTTCCTTCTATTTCGCTGGACAGCAAGGGCAACAGGAGCCAACGGTGAGGGAGGAGAGGGAGGCTAGGCACAACTGTGGTGAGCTGGGTGCCAGGGATGGCAAGGTACAGCAGTAGCAACGATGTTGTCTCTGGACAAAAAGAGGAGTGGCGACAGCGCTTTCGATCTGATAACAACAGATCGTTCTGTTTGTGTTGATATATAGCCTTCCTAAATCTAATGGCCCAAACTAAATTACACGCTATGACCTTATCCAAAACCCGATTTTGACAAATAAATATAAAAATAGAACCTACTCAATGAGCACTACGCAACCACGGAACCTGATCATCCATCGGAGCAACGGTTAAAAAGTTGTATTTTTATATTTTTTATTAAATCTTAGGTATTACACTCTCCCCCCATTGAATCGAATTCGCTCTTGAATTTGTCCTATTATCTCTAAAATTATGATACCATAATTTTTTATACATAAGGATCAAGATAAGAACTCACTGGACTTGAACAACTCTGGATACTTTTCTCACATCTATGACTCCAACTCCCATGTCGCTTCCCGTTCGGTTTGATGTTCCCAAAGAACCTTAACATATTTAATCGTTTTGTGCCTCAATACCTTCTCAGATTCTTCTAATATTTGCACCAGACGTGACTCAAATATCAAGTCTTGCTCAATGGTTACAGGCTCTAGGTTAATGTGATGTTCTAGATCTTTTAGGTACTTGTATAGCATGAAGACATGGAATACATTATGCACACCTTTCATGGACTCTAGTAGCTCAAGGTGATACGTTAATTTCCCCACTCGAGCCACTATCAAGAATGGACCAATGTATCTCGGACTTAACTTGTCCTTCGTTCCAAATCTCACCACACCTTTTATGAGAGATACTTTAAGAAGTACCTGATTACCCACTTGAAATTCTAACTCCCGTCTTCTGACATCTGCATAGCTCTTCTATCTACTTTGCGCTGCAAGCATGTGTTGTCGAATCTCTACTACCCGTTCTGTAGTCTGTTGAACCCAATCTGGTCCTAAGATGGCTCTTTCTCCCACAGCATCCTAACAAAGTGGGGATCGACATTTTCTACCATATGGTGCCTCATATGGTGCCATCCGGATACTAGAATGAAAACTATTGTTGTAAGTGAACTCAACTATTGGAAAGTGATCCTCCCAACTGCCTTTCTAAGAAAGAACACATGATCTTAGCATATCCTCTAGAGTTTGAATAGTACGCTCTCACTGTCCATCTGTCTGTGGGTGAAAAGCAGTATTGAGCCTCAACTGTGTGTCAAAAGCTTTCTGCACACTCTCCCAGAATTTGGAAATAAACTTGACATCCCTATGTGAAACAATCAAACGGGACACGCCATGCAACCTCATGATTTTACGCATATAAATTGGTGCCAAGTCACTAGCGGAATTTGTGGAGTGAATAGGAATGAAGTGAGCTGCCTTACTAAGACGATCTATCACAACCCAAATGGCATCCTTTCCCCATGGAGTACAAGGCAACCCAACAACGAAATCCATAGCAAGGTCATCCCAAGCCCACATGAGAACTTCTAGTGATTTTAATTTTCCGGTAGGGCATTTATGTTCAGCCTTCACTAGTTAGCATACTCCACATGATGCCACGTACTTTGTCACATCCACTTTCATCCTTTTCCACCAGTAACTCCTTTTTAAATCATGGTACATCTTGTTTTCACCAGGGTGCACTGTATAGGGTGTTCGGTGCGCTTCTCTTAAAATCTCATCTTTCACTTTAGCTTTTTGTGGCACACATAAACAACCATGGAACCACATAGCTCCCGAGGCATGCAAAGTGAAATCTCTAGTTTCCCCTTCTTGTACATGATTCTTAACTTGTTGTAACAACTGGTCATGTTGTTGTGCTTCTAGGACTCGTTTAGGCACATCAGCCTCAAGGATAACCTGGGACTCCGCACTTGCCATTCCAGCATAACAATATAAAATACCCATTCATTCAAAATCAGCTATCAAGCATTTCAATGTAGGGGGAATCATCTTATGACTTAATGCATCAGCAACCACATTCGCCTTACTAGGAGTATACTGAATATTGAGGTCATAATCTTTGATCAACTCTAACCATCTTCTCTGCCTTAAGTTCAAATCCTTCTGGGTGCAAATGTATTTGAGACTCTTATGATCAGTGAAGATATCACAAGACTTCCCATATAAGTGATGCCTCCAAATTTTAAGTGCAAAAACCACAACAGCAAGCTCTAATTCATGAGTAGAGTAATTTTGTTCATGATTCTTTAACTGTCTTGATGCATAAGCAATGACATTACCCCCTTGCATGAGAACATAACCAAGACCTACTCGTGAAGCATCGGAGTAGACAGTGAATTGTTTTCTAGGTTCAGGTGTGGTCAAGACAGGAGCTGTCACCAACCTCTGCTTCAACTCCTGAAAACTATGCTCGCAATCATCAGTCCATTGAAACTTCACATCCTTATGAGTGAGCATCGTCATGAGCTTAGCAATAATTGAGAAGTCTTTCACAAACCGATGGTAATACCCAGCCATCCCTAAGAAACTCCTTACTTCCTTAACATTTGTTGGTCTCTCCCATGCTACCATAGCTGAAACTTTGCTTGGATCAACCAAAATACCTTGTTGATTGATTACATGCCCCAAAAACGCAACTTTGGAGAACCATAACTCACACTTCTTAAGCTTAGCATAAAACTTATTCTCTCACAGAGTTTCTAGCACCATCCTCAAATGTCGCTCATGCTCTTCTTCATTCCTAGAATAAATCAAAATATCATCGATGAACACTACAATAAATTTATCCAAATAACCATAAAACATGCTATTCATGGTCTCCATAAAATAGGCTGGCACATTCGTCAGTCCAAATGACATTACCTTAAACTCGTAGTGTCCATACCTCATGGAAAATACGGTCTTCTCAATATCCTCTTCTGGTACCTGTATCTGATTATACCCAGACTGCAAATCAATTTTAGAGAAAATTTTCGCTCCCTTTACTTGATCAAACAGGTCCTCAATACGTGGCAATGGGTATTTATTATTAATGGCTATGGCATTTAAGGCACGATAATCCACACATATACACCGGCTCCCATCCTTCTTGTTTTTAAAAAGAACCGGTGCCCCCCACAACGAGACACTTCGGCGAATCAGTTTCTTAGATAATAGATCATCTAGTTGTTTCTTCAACTCCTCTTTTAAAGGATATGCTAACCGATATGGGGCATTTGAGATAAGTCGGGTGCCAAGAACAAGTTCAATTCAGAACTCCACATCATGCTTTGATGGCATACCTGGTAAATCAGCCGAAAAAACATCTAGGTAGTCACAGACTACATGAATACTTTCTAGCAACAAAGGCTTAGTTGTCTTCTCAGCTAGAGCTCACATCAAGCCTGTCTTCACGAAACATCGATCAGGAAATAATCTTGTCACCACAAAAAGAGAATGTGGAGGTGCATTCTCTTGGAAGACCACCTCCACGCCTGTTGGAGCCTCTAGGGTAACTGTCTTCCAGAAGCAGGATATTACAGCATGGTATCGATGTAACCAATTCATGCCTAAGATTACATCGAAGGATGGTAAAAGAATGACTATTAGGTCTGCCATAAACTCTATTCCATCTATGGAAATCACATATACAAGGCATATCACTGAACTACAAATCAAACCCCTAGGGAACTAACTTGGACTGACCGAGAAACCTCCTGACTATGTAATCTAGCCCGTTTTGTAAACTCGAGAGAAACAAAAGCAAATGTTGCACCGGAATCAAATAAGACTAGTGCATCATGCGAATCAACTAAAAGTATATATATAACCACATCTGGATGATCCCGAGATGAGGCGGTATGCATGTTGTAGACACCAGCCATAACCGGCATAGAAGGTCCTGAGGCTTGCTGGTGAGATGAAGCCATAGTATAAAGCGTGGTAGGACGAGCAGGTAACTGGAGTGGAATAGGTGGTGCAGAAAGCTAAGGAGTAGGCCAGTTGTGTCCTGGTGGTGGTGGTTGAGGGTAATAAGGCACGGATGGCTGGTATGGAATTGGAGGAGTTGCCATCATTTGAAAAGAACCACGAGCAACACTAGGAGCTGGACCTCGTGGAGAACTAGCTGCAAAAGACCCTGTTGAATGAGAAGTAGACCTTTGCCACTTAATGATAGAGTCTAGGTTGTGCTTACATACAAGCTCCATGTGTCCAACATTGTTGCACCTCCTATATGTCCCAGTAAATCCACACTCTAAAGAATGATGGTTGTTCCCACATTTGAAGCAAATCAATCATTGACCTAGTACCGGATGGAGGACCTAAGATTCTGAGGGACGAGATGCTAAAGACTGTGGACCTGTCTGCTTGGGTTTGAAAGGTGGTTGTGTAGTTTGATTCTGCTTAAATTTCTTGAATGGGGGGCATTGAAAGGTCTCCCCTTCTTCCTGAGAAGCCATCTTCTGATCATTACCGGTGCCGCCTGTGTTCGCCAAATGAGTCTTTTATGTAGCAGTGATTTGGATCTCAACCTCCATCCCTCTAGCCTCCTCCATAACCTCTCTACACCAACATTGAGCCCTCTAAACAATCTCCTGGTCTTCTCACGCTCATCGCTCGCCACGCTAGGCACAAATCGAACAATGTTGCTGAATTCCCTTTCATACTCATCTATGGTCTTGCTTCCCTGTTGGATATGGTTCAGCTCATCATTCATCTTGTCCCTGAATGACTCGGGATAGTATTTGGCCTTAAACTACTGCAGAAAATACTCTCAAGTAATAGCACCACATGATGTGTCCCAGGCTTCGGTAACGTCCTCCCACTAGATATCAGCCTAACCAATCAATTTAAAAGGCACAAAAATAATCTTCTCTTAGGATGTCATTCTGGATCTGTTCATGTACTTTTCCATCTTGCGTAGCCAATCTACCACATTAACTGGAGTACCAACCCCATCAAACGTGTCAAGATGCATGGACGTCCACTTGGTGAGTGTCATTCCCTGAGTGACTGGAGGGGTGAAATTGCATCTTGTTGTATCTAGACCTCTAATTTCTTTTGGTGTTTTAATGATAATAATGATCAAATGCTACTGACATTGTTGCTAAGATGAATACAGGAATTAAAATTAAAAGTGGCATTGCAGCTCTATCGATCTTGAAGAAATCGGCTTATTAGTTTCACTTAGGCTCAAAGTGTGCTTACTACAAATATTTTATATTTTCTTGAGTCTAGGTATGCCATACTATCAAGAGGAATGAGTTGATCATTGATCTAAAGCTAAGTGTTCAAATCTATATCTTTCGTTGAAAGTTTTGAATTTTTTCTAAGTTGTTTTTTGGTTTTTAGAAAAGCCGGATTGTTCGAGCTTAGCTGGACTGTCCGAGATACCTGCACTATGGACTGTCCGGGTTCAAACCGGACAATCCAAAAGCAGGTTTCTATTTGATTTTGTTTACATGTTGGACTGTCTAGATCCCAATCGGACAATCCAAAAACATGGTTCTGTTCGATTTAATTTTCAATTCGGATTGTCTAGACTCTGTCCGGACTTTCTAAAAACGTGCTTCTGTTTAAACTATTTTTTGAGTCAGACTGTCTCGATTCTGACCAGACAATCCGAAAATTGTTCTCTGTTTAATTTTATTCCGTGACCCGGACTGTTTGGACCATGGTCGGACTGTCCGAGAACACTCTTCTGTTTGGACTCAATTTTTGGCCCAGAATATCCGGACTCTGACCGGACTGTCTAAAACACTCGTTCTGTTTCGATTTTTTTTGTCTGGATCATTCGGTTAAACCCGGAGTGTTCGGATGAACAGTGCGCGGTTTTTACCTTAACGGACAGATTTGGTGTAGGGGTATAAATGCCTTTCCTCTCCATAATAAGGGGGACATGATTTGCAACCCTAGATGCCCTGCCATTCTTCTTCATTCTTCCTTGTGTGTTCTTCTGGATCTTGAGGGAAAAAGAGTGATTTCTCCATACAATCTCCACGTGTTCTTGTTGGATCAATCTCTTGAGAGCTGTGTGGGTGTGTGCTTGGAGTTTTTCATTGTTTCTTGAGCGCACAGCGTCAGATCACATCAACAAGTCTATTACTCTTGGAGATCGAGGTCTCCTAGATGGCTAGGCATCGATCCGTAAGCTCCCAAGGATTGTTGATGACCGGACAAGTTTGCACAAGGCCTCGCCTCGGCTTCAAAGAGGTAACTGAGTAAAAACCAAGACTTACGGAGGTAAGTGCTTGGTGAGGATTAGGGTTGAAAGAGACCTGGCTCTTTGGGGTTTCCTCAACGGAGACGTAGGATCGGAGGATCCGAACTTCGGGAAAAAATCATTGTGTCCATTATTGTTCTTGCTAGTTACATTTTCTGTTGATCTATCTGTTTGCTAGCAAGTTTAAGTCTCATTGAATTTATTGGGTAGTATATTTTTCGCATTAGTTATAGTTTCAGATCTGCTATGCCTAGACCATCCGGTTACACTTGGACAGTCTAGACCTCGGATAGTTTTTATATTGTCCGGCTCCTAGAGTATCCGACTAGAGTCCGGGTAGTCCGGGTCTTAGAGGTTTAAACTAACAATTTTTGTTGAGAATTTTAGATTGCCTATTCACCCTCCTCTAGGCAACTTTCAATTAGAATTTACCCCTCCTAAATAACGAGAGAGACATCTCTATTCCCCTCGAGATAGTTGGATTGGGAAAGTGCATGACCATGCCACTATGATTAAAGAGTTAATCATGATGAATCTACTATTTGATCGAGTGAAGTGTCGAGCTATCGGAAGGGTGGCACGAATCTCGCCTTGAGCTTGACTGATGTCGTGTCGTAAAAGGATTGGTGCGTGAGTACATCAAGGTTCAGTTGATATGATCTTTATATGGATTCAGGGGTTAATATGTGCTGCTAGGTACCGCTATTGACTTGCAATTCGGAAAGGGTTTTTGGATGGTGGCCATTTACATATGAACCTATCGAGTCACACGCTTAAGGGGATGGGATTTAAAACTTGCAAGTATTGACTCTAGTGCAAGTGAGAGATTAATGGTTATATGCCCTATAGACAAGTTCTAGAGAAACCTGAAGTTCTAGTTGGATTGGAACTTTTGGGCCCACCCTGGTGGCAAGTTCTGGAGGAACCGAAAGTTTTGGTTGGACCAGAACTTCCGGTCCTATTCTAGAGATGAATTCTGGACGAATCAGAAGTTCCGGGCTTCAGCTGAAACTTCCAGACTGAAATAAATTCGATACAGAATGTTATTTTTGGAAGTTCTGGTTGGACCGGAAGTTTTAGTTTCAGAAGTTCTGGTTGGACTAGAACTTTTGGATCAAAATAAAATTGATATAGAATGTTATTTTCGAAAGTTCCAGGTCTCGACCAAAACTTTCGGGCCGAACGTGCAGATTAGATCTGGTGGGCTTTAATGTTGATTAAAGGCCCATCAGTGGGCTCTATATAAGGAGAGATAGGCTAGGGCATAAAAGGCTGTTGGCTGTTGGTTGTAGGCTGTTGCGGTAGGACCTCCCAAAACCCTAGCCGCCACCTCTCCCCTAGCCTCACCTGTTGTGGCCGCATCTCCCCTAACCTCACGCGTGGTACTAGCATACCAGCATGAGGTGATCCCATCCCTGCACGTATGGATACTATAGAGGCGCTGCTACAATTGCGGTGCTGATCATCTCGACGTGAGGATCACAAGGCTGCATCGTCTTCGCCGCCGACGATTGGACGAAGCTGGGCGGTGTTGATCGAGGACGCGCTTCTCCAACTCTTCTTCCGCTGCCCTAGCGCGTCTTGCAACTAGAGGTAACGATCCATGATCCCATGACTCGCATGGTTCCTGGGTTGAACGGGGTAGAAAAGGTTTTGTTTTGTGCTAGCGTTGCCTACCCGATCCCCAACACATGATTTCAAGCTTCACCAAATGGACATGAAAAGTGTTTTCCTGAATAGTCCAATAACTGAGTTGGTGTATGTGGAGCAACCACTAGGCTTTGAAGATCCCAAATATCAAATCATGTGTTCAAGCTCTAAAAGGCGCTTTATGGGCTTAAGCAAGCACCTACAGCATGGTATGAATGCCTTAGAGACTTTCTACTAAAAAGGGCTTTGAAATAGACAAAGCCAATCCTATCGTCTTTACTAAATGTTTTAATAATGATTTCTTTGTTTGCCAAATATATATCGATGACATTTTATTTGGTTCTACAAACTATGATTTCTGTGAGGTATTTAGTAGGATAATGACCAAAAGGTTTGAAATGTCAATGATGGAAGAGTTAAAGTACTTTCTTGGATTTCAAATCAAACAAATCAAAGAAGGCACTTCATCAGTCAAACCAAGTACATTAAAGACATGCTCAAGAAGTTTGACATAGAGAATGCCAAACCCATCAAGACCCCCATGCAATAAACCTATCACTGGCATGCTTCTCATAAGCCCACCTTTCAGTTAGTGGCGTATCATCCTCAGGTTCTTCAGGGTGGGGTTCCTCAAGAACATAATCTTTCTTTTCCTGTTTGAGAACAATTCTCAAATTTCTGTACCAGTCAATAAAGTTTGTTTCGAACAATTTTTCTCTTTCAAGAATTGATCGTAGGTAGAAAACAGAAGTGTTCTTCGCAGTAGGTGCCGTGATCTACAATAAAAACGCAAGGTTAAGCACTATGTTATGTTCATCTTCTATCAAATAAAAGATATACCACAATATAAAAATTGCATTCCCTCTAATAACACATTGTGGGACAAGATCTATATTCAACTAATCTCCTAGTGAGCTTTGGCATCACTGCTAGAAGATAAGTCACATAGGTAAGTAACACTTTGCTAATCACATCATATGTGACTCTTGTTCGTTGAGGTGGCATCCAATGCCTGACACCCAACTCCATGCCTCAAAGCCCAAAACCGTTTTGATAGCTTTGTTAAGCAAACCAATACTATGCGTGTGGTGTCCGACACCACCCTAACTGTTCTAGATAAAAGACAATGCCCTGCTTTGACAGACCCATCATCGATGATCGAGAACCTTGGTAGGTGCAGCTATTGAAAAGAGCATCAATACTTAATTTTCTGAGGGAAAACTATTCTACGTGATAACACTGTCTACCGCACACGCAACATGTAAGAATAGTATGACAGGAATATAAGCAGCATCACAGGCAGTCATATTGACTGTGACATAGTATGGCCCCTTCACATGGCGATCTCCATCTCCATGGTTCCCGTCATTGTGCCTTAGACCTCCATGAACCTGTGCTAGCCTATTACAAATAATAGCGCTACACTAATTACATCAGTCGAAGCAACACAGGTCGACGCGCAGGTCGTACAACCATTGAACAGCCTTGGGCTGTAAATCACCATGACATGCAGGCCATGTAATTACATCCATGCATCACATACATTTTGCAAGGCCATACCAGTCACAACATTCTCTGCAAAAATGAGTTAGGCGAAGAATCTATGAGACTGAACTAACCTAGAACTTCCGGCTATAGCCGGAACTTCCGGCTGAATGGACCGGAACTTCCTGTTCACAACCGAAACTTCCGAAATCAACCTTCTGTGTCGAATTTATTTTGACCCAGAACTTCCAGCTATAGTCAGAACTTCCGGTAAACCCAACCCAAGAACGATAGATCCAATCTATCTCCACCACGTATCTCTATACGTGATCGATCCAGATCGAACGCTATGCATGTAGGCTCTGATACCACTGTTGGGTCATGGGGAGGCTACACTAGCCAGTTATTTTAAATTTTTAACCCCGTTGGCCCAAGAACCCATGCACGTGAGAGATCATGGATCGTTACCTTCTAACGCGTGACGCGCTAGAGCAGCGGAAGAAGATTTGGAGAAGCACGTCCTCATTCGTTCCCTCCTTGCCTCGCCCGCTCGCCGACGACCAAGTTGATGAAGCCCAGCGATCTCCACACGAAGAAGACGACGAGTGCTACTATTCAAGAGCACCTCCACGAAGTCCACACGTACAGGGATGGAAACACTCCACGTCGGCGTGCTAGCACCACACGTGAAGTTTCTAGGGTTTGATCACAACCTTTGTGATCACTTGGGAGAAAGGAGAGGTGGCGACTAGGACTAGGGTAGAGCAATAGCAGCCGCCCCTTGTGTGCCACCCTCTCCTCCTTTATATAGTGCCCAGCATGGGCCTTTTAATCCGAATTAAAAGCCCAACAGATCTAATCTACGCACCTCGAAACTTCTGGCTATAGCCGGAACTTCTGGTCATCGAAACTTCCAGATCCTATCCAGAACTTTCGAAATTACCCTTCTCTATCGAATTAATTCGGGTCCAGAACTTCCGAAACAGACCTTCTGTATCGAATTAATTCTGACCCGGAACTTCTGACTACAGTCGGAACTTCCGAAAACAGACCTTCTGTACCGAATTAATTCCGACCCAGGAACTTCCGGTTACAACCCAAACTTTCGGTTCGTCCAGAAAACCAAATTCAGGGGCTGGCCCGGAACTTCCGGTCCTACCGAAACTTTTGGATGCTCTAGAACTCCGGAACTTTCGGCTATAGCCGGAACTTCCGAGTCCCCCAGAATTTTCTTGGGCACAATTCCATCAACTAGTCCGTGGAGAGTCACAAGATCCGTTGAGGAGGAGACTAGGATCCTTCCAGGAACGCCGATCGTCTCCTCTGTCTCCAAGTTTCTCCTTGAGGTATCCTCTGTTTTGACCTAGATTGATATTTCCCTTCTAGTCTTTAGTGAAATCTTGAATCTTTTAGGCTAGAATAGGTGCTAGAGAAGTTGTTGCATTGTATCCCAACCACATTATCGAGATCAATCGGTTTTGATTTTGTGGGGTCCCGAACAATCTGGTCCTACCCAGATAGTCTGAGTCCAGGGTTTTTGTTGCGTTTCAGTTTTCATTCAGCTTTTGATCCTTTGCTGCTTTATAGCAGTTGTCGCCATGTCTAATGAGAGGTGCAAGAAGGTGAGGCACAATCCAAAGTACTCTTTCGGTGACGACAGTGACACCAGAGGGTCTCCTCCTCCAGGTCCAAGTGCTAGGCAGGCTTCAAGAAGCCATTTCAAGTGGCTTGCTTCGAGGTCACGCCAATCTCTGGACATCGGCATCCAAGTGTCTACTGCTTCTTCAGTACGACCTTCTCCTCCACCTCAAGGCAAGGGCAAATGAAAGCAGCTCGTCATCGAACAGTCCAATTGAAACGATGACATCCTTCAGCTTGTTTGGAGAAAAGTCCAGGAGCCCTCATTGGCTAGCGGGGTCACTCCTCATTCTGAAGCCTATTATATGAGGTGAACTCTAGAGGCGGGGAAGGAGAGAAATAAAGATCCCTAGGTATTGGTGAGGGATGCGTCGGATTACCGTTTCCACTTGGGCTTTCAATAAGACTATTACAAGAGCATCATGTTGCCCAAGAGGAACCCGGTAGTCAAGATGCAATGGATCAACTAGCCTGCCATGAAGAAAAAGGGCAATCCAGTGTTCAACCAGGTGATCCGCATCTGCTAGGCCAAGAATCTCTATGGTCTCATGGAGATCAAGCAGGACTAGTGCGAAGAAGCATTCTGCGAGTTCTACTCCACCCTCTTCTAAACAGTGACCAATGAGGAGCCTACCTTTCACTGGCGGCTGGAGGGAGTTGAGTATGAGGTCACACTCTGTGACTTCACTGCTATCTTGGGTCTAGACGCAAATCACCTCATAGCAAATCGTTTAGACACCGAGCCCTTGCTTGGAGCTGAGGAGCCATGGTGTATACCATGGGGATGATGAGTGATTGTCAACGGGGAAAAGAAGAAGTGATGAAGGAATGAAGAGATGAAGA
>KE372818.1:265245-279609 GCA_000418225.1 Zizania latifolia | reverse complement strand
ATTGGTTGAAGTTTTGGGGGTATTTGTATTTTCCACTGCGTTTTTAATTTGCGCCCATTCACCCCCCCCCCTCTGGTCGCCTTTTCGGTCCTACAGGATCTGATGCGGTGCTATTTCTGTATGAGCCGGGTTTAGTGTTTAGAGGCAAGACGGAGGGTTTCTCCCCAGTGTTCTTAGTCTTGAACAATCTATTCCGGAAGACTCTACTGCCTAAGCTTAGTGATAGGACCTCATTGCTGCGCAATGCCTGCAATCTGCTGGTGGTCATGAGGGAGGATCGTGGTTTGTTCAGTGTTTCTTAGCTCCTCTAGAGCGAGATCTGGACCACTTCAATCTCTCCGACCAAGAGTTGCGTGTACGCTCCATACATTTAGCTCGTGATCGACAGAGTCACTAGAAAGAAGATGGTTCATGAGGTTGCACACCGTTGGTACACACCTCAACCACCGCCTTCTGGAGCACCTCCTCCTTAGTCCTCCTCAGCAGCTCCGCCTCCTTCTGTCGGGCCACGGCGTGCTCCTCGCAGATCAGTACCACAACCCAGCTCCTCTGGCTCGCTAATAAAGAAAATTCTTTCGGCCATATTCACTATGTGCCGAAATAGCAGTCGGTGGCAAGTCAGGGAGTTTGAAAGGCAGAACAAGGCGATCAACCAGCTTCTTCAGCAGTCAGGACAGCCTCCCATGGAGCCTATGTCTGATTCTAAAGAGGAGAATGACTTTGCTGACTGCACCGACCCCTATGCCCACTTCTTTGGATCCAGAGCAGGGTCATCACAGCAGCAGCAACAGCCTCCTCAGCAGTCATCCTCACCGTCCGACGATGATGATGATGATGCTGAAGGTGATGATTCCGAGTGAGTTGTCTGCTGTATTCTCTCTTTTTGGTGTCATTGATGCCAAAGGGGAGAATTGCCAAGAAGCCATCGCAAGTTAAGTCAAGTCAAGTCAAATTGCTTAGCTTTTGGATTTCTCATCTTTTGATTCTAACTTTGTATTCTGTGTCATGAACAATGGGCTATAATAGCGTTTTACTCTTATGTGTTGGCATGGTTAGTTGGAATGTAATGCACACATTTTATGCTTTATGGTAAATTATGCTAATTTCGATTTCTAGTCCTAAATGCTTCATGTCATGTCTACTATTTTGGTATATGATGCATGCATTTAGGGGGAGCTTCTTTGTGCACATTCATCTTGACAGTAATTTATTTTTACTTCTTGGATCATATTGTCATCAACCACCAAAAATGGGGAGATTGAAAGTGCATCTTGATGCATCTAGACCCCTAATTTGTTTTGGTGTTTTAATGACAATAGTGATCAAATGCTACTGACATTGTTGCTAAGATGAGTGTAGGAATTAAAATTAAAAGTGGCATTGCAGCTCTATCGATCTTGAAGAAATCAGTTTATTAGTTTCACTTAGGCTCAAAGTGTGCTTATTGCAAATATTTTACATTTTCTAGAGTCTAGGTATGCCGTACTATCAAGAGGAATGAGTTAATCGTTGATCCAAAGCTAAGTGCTCAAATCTATATCTATCGTTGAAAGTTTTGGAATTTTTTCTATGTTGTTTTTTGGTTTTCAGAAAAGCTAGATTGTTCGAGTTTAGCAAGACTGTTCGAGATCTGCTTTCTGTTGAATTTAATCTGCACTACGGACTGTCCAGGTTCAAACCGGACAATCTAAAATAGACTTCTGTTTGATTTTATTTACATGTTGGACTGTCCGGATCCTAGCCGGATAATCCAAAAACATGGTTCTATTCGATTTAGTTTTCAAGCCGGATTGTCCGGACTCTGCCTGGACTTTCCAAAAACGTGCTTCTGTTTAAACTATTTTTTGAGTCAGACTATGCGGACTATGACCGAACAATCCGAAAACTTGTTTCTGTTGGTCCAAAAAATTGCTCTCTTTTTGATTTTATTCCGTAACCCGGACTGTCTGGACCTTGGTCGGACTGTCCGAGAACACTCTTTTGTTTGGCTCAATTTTTGGACCGGAATATCTGGACTTTGACCGGACTGTCCGAAACACACATTCTGTTTTGATTTTTTTTGTCCGAATCATCTGATTAATCCCGGACTGTCCAGATGACCAATGCACGATTTTTTACCTTAATGAACAGATTTGGTGTAGGGGTATAAATATCTTTCCCCTCCATAATAAGAGGGACATGATTTGCAACCCTAGACATCCTGCCATTCTTCTTCATTCTTCCTTGTGTGTTCTTTTGAATCTTGAAGGAAGAAGAGTAATTTCTCCACACAATCTCCACGTGTTCTTATTGGATCAATCTCTTGAGAGTTGTGTGGGTGTGTGCTTAGAGTTCTTCGCTATTTCTTGAGCACACGGCGTCGGATCATGTCAACAAGTCTATTACTATTAGAGATCGAGGTCTTCTAGATGGCTAGGCATCGATCTGCGGGCACCTATGGATTGTGGGTGACCGGACAAGTTTGTACAAGGCCTCGTCTTGGCTTCGAAGATATAACTAAGTAAAAACCAAGACTTATGGAGGTTAGTGCTTGGTGAGGATTAGGGTTGAAAGAGACCCGACCTTTTGGGGTTTCCTCAACGGGGTCGGCCACAGTCTTGGCCAGCTACGCGAGCGCTCGCTCTAGGCATAGTTCTATCAAACAGGAACAACAAAGGTTATGATACTAACAAGAAATATTGATAACATTAGAGAGAAGTAGTACAATCAACTTTGTATATAGAAAAAATCATAAAACCCAAAATACCCATCCTACTATGCACCAGTGTGTCAAGATTAATTAGTTTTTTATGAGCAAAGTTTTATTTAGTTAGCATACCTATTATATTAGGTTGAGTTCTAATACATTATGCCTATTAACTCCCAATGGAACTACAGCCTGCTCTGATACCAACTATAACACCCCAGATATCAATATACCCAAGATGTCACACTAAGTCCTAAAATTACTTAAGTCCAAAATTTATTCAAAATTTTGGCAGAGTCTCTCCTTGTAATTTGGACATCCACGATAGATAGTAATAAGATAAAGTCATACTAACAACTACAACTTTAAAACCATCACCAAACACCACCTACGATCTCATAAAAGTAACCATAACATGAATACCATCTCAAATGCATAAATACGTTAATTAAGCTACTTTACGCATTAAAACTAAGATATGAAGTAAATATTGTGCAAAGTGATGTGTGGTTAAAGCTTCTACATCCTAACCCCATGTTCTTACCAATAAGTACCTAAAAACACAAATGATACATAAGTGTGAGTAGAGAATAATCAACGAGTATAATACAGAACTAAATACAATTAATGCAACACATTCACACTAAAAAACCAACAAGAACATTTTCTTTTCATTTGAAAAACGAGAAAACAAGAAATAGTAGTTTCTATCCCGGACAATCATGAATATCCTTTTAGCATTACCGGTAAGCCGACCAAGTGGGGCCAAATCTCACTCATAGGATCCTGAATAAAAAAGCAAATAGCACTCCATGGCTACGCATGGAACTTGAAATTTCATAATAAAGAATTAAAAACATGAATACTGAATGCTGGAATACATATTTTTGAATAATTTTGAGATAACATATCAATCGCACATAATTAAATAATAAAACAGTTAAGGAGTATAACGCAAGGTATAAACATATTTATTCAACACAGCTTTAGTTCGTCATGCACTTGCCTTAACCATAGCGATAACCTGAATTCTTGCTCGTTTCACCGGAAGACTCCACACCTAAATCATAAAACAATATTCAGAAACTATCCCGCATATAAGCTCCACTATTATTCGGTATAAAAACTCTAAAACCCAAAATATCAGACATCCCGATAAAATGCTAAAAACATAGATCCGTTATTGTTTTAGACATAACTTTTAAACCGCTAATCTAAACTTAATAAATAAGTACATATTAAGTATCTAAAGAAAATAACCTACAATTTTCATATTATGCTCCAAGACAAATGGTACATCAATCATCCCTAAATTAAAAGAAAACGACGTACTGTTCTGGTTTTGGACCCAGACAGCAGCTCTGTTTTTGCAATAACTTTTAAACCGTTTATCCGAATCATGTCAAACTAGTGCCGTTAAAATGATATTGACTACATCTAAAACTTTTATTTATACCTTGAGATCTGATTCCCAATAGATTAATACTAGTTTCAAAAATACAGTTTCAGCCTACATGGAGAATTAAATTTCTAAAATATTCGATGATCAATTCCAAATTCATTTGCAATTTATACATCTAGGGACTACAAAAAGGTTACCCATACACCCAGAACCTTCAATTTGAGAGGAATTGAGGTTGCCCAAAACCCCTAAATTCCTTCCCCTCATCTTCTTCTTCCTTCTTTCCCTTCTCCCCTTCCTTCCTTCTATTTCGCTGGCAGCAAGGGCAACAGGAGCTGGCGGTGAGGGAGGAGAGGGAGGCCAGGTGCAGCGGCGGCGAGCTGGGCGACAGGGGTGGTTGGGCGCTGTGGCAGCAGCGGCGTGGGCGAAAAGAGGAGCGGCGGCGGCACTTTTGATATGAGAACAATAGATCGTTCTGTTTGTGTTTATATATAGCCTTGCCAAATCTATCGGCCCAAACTAAATTACCCACTATGACCTCATCCGAAACCTGATTCCGATAAATAAATATAAAAATAGAACTTACTTAACGAGCACTACACAACCACGGAACCTGATCGTCCATCGGAGCAACGGTTAAAAAATTGTATTTTTTATACTTTTTATTAAATCCTGGGTATTACACCTTTTGTGTCCATATAATGTTTTACTTTTTATTTATTGGTTTAGATTGTGGGCAGGCCTACATGTTTTGCTGGCTCATCACAGTCGGGCTGAGCATTATGTTGGGTGTGGTCACCCTAGCCCAGATTGGCCTAACATGTCATACTTGTTCTCGACAACACATCCTAAAAATAGCTAAATCTGAGAGGCAGAGGTAAACTTTAATGAATTTGCTATCTCCAAATGACTCTAGAATTCCATATAAAAATAAGTAATATCATTCGGATGTAAGATTAGTTGCCCAACTTGATTTCCAACAAATAATAGTGAGTTGACAGCAACTTATAGCATCAAACAAGAATAACAACAAATTGAATCTCTATCAGTACATCCTTCCAGGTGAACAGTGGACTTTCAGCACCTTTCCTTTTCTTCTGCTTGTTATCATCAAATTGCACCTGTTTGCATTGGTAAGCAACGTATGTAGCTTTAGCTTCTTCTTTGGAGTGAAACCTCTTGTACGAACTGTTACAAAATCTTGCAACCTGCTCATTTATTGCAAAAGTACCATGACCCATGCACACTGGGGTTCTAGCCCAAAATACCACATAACAAGGCATACCCCCTATGCAATTAAGAAACAAATCATTATAAAGAGTCAAACATGAATGAATTGACAACATATAGAGGAAATGTAGATATTATGTTATGTTGGCAACATATTGTTATAATCAGTGGGGAGGAACGACCCACAGTAGAGGGAGGATGGACGAGTATATCACCAAGAAGGAGAGAGGCCATCGGAGAGAGTGAGTGAGTGAGGTCATCGCCGAGAAACGAGCAACCTAGTCGGTGCAGAAGTTGAGGGGTGAGTGACGACGAGTGGAGAGTAACCCTAGCGAATAAGAAGGGTATATTGCCTACACCGCATGGGCTACCGCTGGCTCACGGGCCACCACATGGGCCATGCGCACCAGAGAAGGCCAAATCGGGCGGAATTTTTTTAATAATATATTTTTGTAAACAAATTTTAAAGTTGGTACGCGAAAATAAAAAATTGCAAAACTAGCCTTCTGTCAGCACTTCAAGTGCCGATCTAGGCCGATTGTCCCTAGATCGGCACTTGATCTGCTGATCTAGGCCAACCGGCCTAGATCGGTCGGCCAAACCCCCTGTCGGCGCATGGTTGGCCAATCTAGGCCGGCTGGCCCTAAATCGGCAGACCATGTGTCGATCTAGGGCCACCCGGCCTAGATCGGCCAACCATGTGCCGACAGGACCTCTATAAAAGGGGGGCCGAAGCCCCCCTCCCTCCCGCCCCGTGCTGGACTTTGGCCTCCTCTCCAAGGTATGTCCTCTCCTCTTCTCTTCTTTAGTTAGTTGTAGGTATAGGGTAGGTAGTTTAGGGCAATTTAGTAGTAGATTATGGGTAATTTAAGAGTAGATTAGGAGTAGAGTATGAGTAATTTAGGAGTAGTTTAGTAGATTATTTTGATGATACTTTTAGCGTAATTTAAATTAGTTTAGAGATAATTTAGGGATACTTTAGAGGTAATTTAGAGGTGCTTTAAACATAGTTTATAGATATGCTACGTAGGAAATATCAACTTTTATTTTTTTACCTTAGATGGTGCAAAAGGACAAATCTGAGTACAGTTACGATCCTCGTCACCGTCCGCCGGAAGGTGTGGAACCCCCTATGTATTTTTGTGAAGATAAATGTAAGTTTATGAGAAGTATGAATGACCTCACATACGAGATGAGGTATTAGAAGTGTGGCAACTACTCTTACACTCCTGAAAAGCCAAAGCCAAGGCCAAAGCGTGGACCACGTGCTAATAAACCGGTATGAATAATTATGATATTTCTTCATTTATATCTTGTTCTCAAATAAATCACTTATAATATCCCTATTAATGTTTCTACGTGTAGGTAACTCCTCCACCGTCGTCACCTCCGCTCTATGACTTTGTCGAATAGATTGATAAGGAGGTGCACCCTGATGACTGGGCAGATCTTATGAGACACAAGGAGTTCAACAGGGAGCTTTTTGAGATGCGATACAAGTGGGCCTATGAGCGTGAGGAAGAAGAGAACAGGAGAGAGGAGCTGGAGCGCAAGGCAAAAGAGGAGCATGAGGCTGATAGAGAGAGGAAGCGTGAGAGGGCTTGTCATGCTAAGGAAGCAGGACCGGACACCACAAGGAACGGAAAGTACCCTCGCTGCACTCAGTAGTCAGTTTTTATAAGTCTCAGCTATTTTTATTTCCCTAAAGGCACGTAATCACGTTTGCATGTGCCATTGTAATATACTGGGTTATGTTGTGAACTTTGTTGGGTGTTGTTGATGTTGGACTATTTTAATTACTGTGCATTCGTCAATTTAGCACGCTACGGGGGTACTAGGGTCGGCGCTAGAGGCAATGAAATGAGATTGCAATATCTATTTCGCAGGCAATCACACATCTGCAAATAAGGTCATCAAATGTGGTATTGAAGTGTAAGCTCGTAGATAGTACCTCCTTCCAATAATGTCATATCATTTTCCTGTCTCTAGTTGACACTGATCCCCACAATAGCATAAAGGCCGATCAGTCCACGGAGGGATGAGACAAGTGAAAGGATCTCTCCTCCAGTCTGGATGTTCAGTCCCCCTAAGATTAGTAGAGGAGAAAGCCATCTAGCTACAAATAATAAGACGTGATCAGAATATTATAGTAAAATACGTCGCATCGGAATGTAGAAGTAGAAGAAAAAATAATACGTAAAAGTAGGGATACTACGAAGTGCATATTCATAATATGAAGTATATAATGACATAATACGACATATCATACTAAATGATTCAGTACAAATCGTCCATCCCTACAATAACAACCACAAGTTGTACTAACCACCATGCCTACCCCGAGTGTGTCTTGGTGGCTGCTCTGAGAACGTAAACCTATTAGGCGAACGGCGCACCCTAGGCGGACTAGCAGGCTGCTGCTCCGGCTACGTCGGTGGTGGTGCTCCCTCAAGCTGTGAAGGCCCGAACACCTCAGCGGTGCCGTGCTCCCAGGCGTCCTAACCTGCTGAGTCATGCTAGCCACCGGTACCGAAGTCTACTAGTTTAGACGGACTGTGATAGGCAGGGTCCACGCTAGCTCGCTAGTATTGATATGGATACGACGTTGTGCAAACATATGAGTTATTAGTGACATAATTTAGATTACGATGAAAATTGGTGTAAGACTGTACAATTCTCACCAGGTGTCGGATGTGCTCCATATCCTAATGGTGATGGTGCGGCATGTTCCGATGGGCCCACTACCGATGATGGGCTCGGACCGTAGAAGTATTGGTATAGGGGATACCAATACTGTGGTGGCTGCATTGGTGGGGGTGCCGGCATCGAAGGCACTGGCTGTGAACGAGGAGGTGGAGGACGTGGCTGTGGGGCAGCAGCTGGAGGAGGTGGCTGAGGAGCAGCAGCTGGAGGAGGTGGCCGTGCAGACATGAGGCGGATAGAAGCGTCGATCTCGTCGAGAGCCCCCTGCACTGCCGTCCAGTCTAGCCGGTTGTGCACCAAACCAACCTCGCCGACCCACCGCTGAACGATATCGTCGATATAGTTCCGTGCGTTCCACATGTGATTGGACTGCAAAAGAACAAAGTTAAATAGTCGCGTATTATCAATCATCAATCATCGGAGATTACACAATTCATGTACTTACCGACTCGTGATGGATAGCAACCATGTGAGAAGGATGTCCGTGTGTCACACCAGCTACAGGTGGAGGACCATCGCCCCGTCCTCTGACGACACGAACCCTTGTACGAATGGAGTACCATCGAAGGTAGTCATGGTATATCGTAGGGTCGTAGACGTCCTCCTCCTCGTCTAGGTCTTCCAGCGCACCCTCCCACTAGGCGACCCATGGCTGCATCCTAACATCCCATGGAATGTCGCTAGGTACTCCTTTCCATCCTGTAGCAAACAATTGTAAATTAAGGTTTACAATGGTAGATAACAGCAAAACGTGATGCGCATGCTCGTATGTACGTGTGCAGGAGCTAACTGGTGCATCTGGGCAGGCACCTGGGCCTGTATAGGACACATAGATGAGGTGGATAGCATATCCCTCAATCATGACGTCAAATACGCGGCATCTACGTGTCCTCCAGTATGTCGTGTCCCACAAGCACAAGGCGGAGAGCCTGTGAGGCGGGCGTCGGATGAGCTCGCCTGGCATGTAAGGTCTCCAACAAAAGTCATGCGCCCGAATATTGTCGAGCTGCGCCTTGTAGTCTAGCTAGGAGAGGTGGGTCGGAGAGTGGGTCCAAGATGGCTGCAAAAGAAGAAATATCAGTACGAAATTAATTTTGGTGAATGATTAAGTACAACAAATACTGACCCATCGTCGACACCAAAGTGTGCCTATAGTCGGTCGGTCGATGTCCTCGCCTGGTGGCCCCCCTAGGTATGGTGCCATGTCAACTTGGGGCCGACCAATCTACACCCTCTCGTACGACCAGATCTGTATCAATAAGAGACACCTAGTAATGGACGCGCCAGCCGTCTGGCGTTGACATCCATCGCAAAGAGCACGGTATGTGGCGCAAAGGACGGCAGATCCCCATGAGTACTGTGGAACGCCATCGTCGGGCGAATCAGCGATGGCTTGGGTGAACTGCACCAGGTACCTATCAACGCTGTCGTGGTGCGTGCTAGTGAACTTCACCCAGCCAAAAAGCCAAAGGAGTAAGCCTCCAAGTACCAACTAATGGTGTAATCGTCAGCATCGAGGGCTAGGTACTCCGCCTATCAAAAATCAAACGTTAGTATACAGCCATTATGGATAAGTTAATGTTTAATTTTATTATCATGTTAAAATGACATACCTGGTACTGACACAACTAACTCTGTGTCGGCTCATGTGTGTCCGTGAACTCCTCCACTGCCGCGTCATCAGGCTAGATGGGATGAACGCCTCCAAAGCGCGCGAGCATGTCATCGCGCCACTCTGGCTAAACATCATTCGGGACAACTACTGCTCCTGCTATTGGAAGTCTTAGCAGGTAAGATACATCCTCAAGCGTGATCGTTACCTCCTCCAAAGGCAGGTGGAATGTATGTGTCTCCAGCCTCCATTTGTCGACCCACGCCGTGATAAGAGCTCGGTCGAATGGAAACCTGGTGGCTCCATCGACCAATCTAGCCAGAGAGAGTAAGCCAGCACCGCGCAACCTGCATAGAAGAAGATGTTAGTCACGTAACGAGATAAAAATAAAATATGAATGACCATTATGCTTGCTTAACTAACCTGCCAACCCATCGGGGATGGATGCTCCAGAGATACTACGGTGTCCAGACTCTGAGGGGCACGAGATTAGCCTGGTTCGGATCGGTGGATGTGAGTGCTCGTGCCCGATGGTTGCCGTCGATCATAAGGGAGAGAAGCTCGTAGGGGCAATCATCGTTACCCGCCATCTTTAGGTTGTAAAACAGACAAATATTGTTAGCGCCAGAGATACAACATGTGACAATTGAAGTAAAGTAACTACCATACGTACATCTTAGGGACTATGTACATTATGTGATGTGCGGTGATCTGTATGTCATGTGGGCCCTTGACTGCTTGTGCCGGCTTCTGTGCAATTCTTGTACGTGTGTCTGGCCATGTTGCACAAAGAGAACTTTTTCTTTTTCCTGCCTGCTTCGGATTCATCCATATCATTCCGAATGCGTCGTGTCTTTCTTCTTCATACCTTTGAGTTGACATGTTGGAAATCTGGTACCCAATGACGTGCGCCATTTGGCGGAGATGTGAATGAGCTGACAACCCCATACCCTTAGAGTTCACCGCTCTAAGTCTAAAGGACCTTCTCTTTTATGAAGTATGCAGACAAGTACACTCGGCATGCATATCAAATGTGGCGCACGCCGCCATAACATGACTGCATGGCTTGTGGTACAGAGATGGTTTGTTGCAGCTACACCGACAAGTGTCGGTAATGGTGCACTTATGAACAATAACATCTCGATTTGTTCCTCACCGACCTTTGTCTTGACACGTTACCTCGAAACGGAGTTCCCTCGAACTTATCTTCATGGCACGACGCTGGGTTGCCTTCTTATTTTTCTCTATGAAGTACTCCGTAATCTTTCTGTAATACAAGTGGCGCTCGTCCTTGTGCACCACCAAAGTAACAGTATGTCGGTCCACGAAGTATCGGGTGGTTCCACGGATTATACCCTCCATGATAAAAACTAAAGGCAAGCATCGCATACCCCGCATGATTCAATTATACACATCTGCAAGATTGGTGGTCATGATGCCATACCTTGCGTCGTGCGTGTCACAGAGTAGAGACCAATGCACCCTACTCTCAAATTTAATCCAATCTAAAAAGCATCGAACTTTCAATCTCTGCCGTTTGCGGATTGTCTGTTGATCATCAATAGGCAGAGAATAAAGTGGCTCTGGCTCTGGCTCCGGATCACTTCTAGATTGCTGCCTTGCGGTCTTCTCATGCTTGTATTTTGATGTCAGCTCATCAAGTTTCCTCCACAAGGCCTTGAACTTTCTCTCTTGATTTTGGCTACATAGTCTCTTGAACAGATTAGTCAATTCTTTATTCTTCCTGAAGTGATGGTAGAAATTTGCACCTAGATGGCCCATACACCAACGAGATTGAATGTCCTTCCAAGAATATGCCTCCTCTAGATCATGCTTTACATGTTGGACTGCCTTTATAAGTCCAGCATATCGGTCATGCAATACACAAACATTTGGCCTGCCCTGAAGAACCCTAACGTTCAAGTGCCGTAAGAACCACAGCCAACTTTCGTAGTTCTCACTTTCCACGAAGCCAAAGGCAATTGGCATAACCTAGTTGTTGCCGTCAATACCAATAGCGGTCAATATCTGACCTTTATACTTCCTAGTTAAAAATGTGCCATCCACATAAAGCTTGGAACGACAATATTGGAAAGCCCGGATGCAAGCACCGAGTGCAAAGAAAACTCGATGTAGAATCTTAGCATCCTCCGAGAATATCGCATGTTTCTCTTCGAACGAGAAGTATGTGCTAGGGTTACGCCATTTCACCTTATCCAGACAGAGAGACAGGTTATGAATGAGTCCTCGAATGAAACGAACATCATTTCGAGCGCCTTCTATTTAGCCCTCCATGCCTTAGAATAGTTGATTGTATACTAAAACCTTCTCTCTATGGCAAGTATTAAGGCCCGAGGCTCATAACGGAGATTCTCAACAATCTCATAATACATCACCCCCACAATGTACTTGGCACTTAGATTCTTGTGCCCGGTTACAGCTATATCGACCACGCATGTGTGTTGCACAACAATTGAGCATACCCAATGAATTCCTCACTTCGGTTGATATGCGCGAACTCTCCATGGGCAATCATTCCTCTCGCACACAACGTCATACATTGTGCAGTTTGACTTTTTCACTCGAAATGACCGCCGGAGTGACAATACTCATATTTTCACGGCATCTTGAACTGCATCTTTGGTAGGATACACCGCATCCTTTTGGACCTCGTTCTGTCCATACTCCCAATGAGTGTCACGGCCCTCACTAATAGCAAGATCATCAAAATCTTGTCCTTGCCACTCATTGGGAATCACAATGTCTTTCTCTTTATTGTCATTGTTGCGATCTCCTGCTTCGTCTTCTTCATCTGAGTTGTCGTTGGCACCTTGCTGGACTACTTCCTCAAAGTCTTCATCCTCTTTCTCTAGTAAGTTAGGTATGGCCTCTATTTTCTCCCCTTTATCAGCTTACCCTTCAGTAACCCTAGCTATCATAGACGGGGGAGCATCCCCGAAATGTGGCACTACATCCGTCTCGGGGATTACGTCATGGACTTGGCTACTCTGGCCGACCTCAAATTATACTCCAGACTTAGCAACTTGGTCCAGTGCTGGATCTGGAGTATAAAAGGCACGAGGAGTAAAATAGATAAGCAAAATCCATTCCCAACCTTGCTCTAGCACCTTTCTGACATACCCTCTCCACATGGCGGTTGAGGTAATAGGAACCATCTCCCAAAAATACCCTTCAGTCGCATGGCTGCATCGGGCATACAGATAGAACTCCCACTGCTCTGTATCCAATTGGAAAATATGATACATCCACCGCTTAACACTCTCAATGCTACGCTCTATCACCCGACTTAAACTATTTTCGGTACATTGAAAACTACTAAGGTCAGCACCTTCATGACCAATAAGTACTTGTCCATCTCCATAGTAAATCCTAAATGATGTTCTATCCAATATGTCTGTAAACATTAACTTTACACCAACAAAGCTAAATTAAGCAGCAAACAATATCACAAATATAACTACGTGTGTAGCGCGTCAGTACCATTCAACTTCTTTAATAATAGGAGAATTACGTTAAAAGTAGAGCTACATTAAATCTCAACGACACAAAATATCTAACATAGTAAAGTATGTTGAAATACCTAGAACAGCAATGGATGCAGTCACGGTCGAGTCTTATGTCAGTAGGCTAGCACACCCAAGAAAGCTACACAGAATAAGGAACTATGTTAAAGTACCTCTAAAGTATCGCTAAAGTATGTTTAAAGTACATCTAAATTACCCCTAAATTATCGTGAAAGTATGTTTAAATTACCTCTAAATTACCCTAAATTATCGTGAAAGTATGTTTAAAGTACCTCTAAATTACCCCTAAATTATCGTGAAAGTATATTTAAAGTAACTCTAAATTACCCCTAAATTATCGCTAAAGTATGTTTAAATTACCTCTAAAGTATCCCTAAATTATCGCGAAAGTATGTTTAAAGTACCTCTAAATTACCCCTAAATTATCACTAAAGTATGTTATCTCTAAATTACTCGTAAATTATCGCTAAAGTATGTTTAAATTACCTCTAAAGTAACCCTAAATTATCGCTAAAGTATGTTTAAATAACCTCTAAATTATGTTTAAATAATCTCTAAATTATGTTTAAACTACTCCTAAATTACCCCTATTCTACTCTTAAATTACCCCTAAACTACTCCTAAATTACCCTTAATCTACTACTAAACTACCCTAAATTACCTACAACTAACTAAAGAACAAAAGAGAGGGCGGAGCGACTTACCAGGGAGTGAAGAAGCAGCCAGCGCGTGTGGGAGGGAGGGGGGATTCGACCCCCCTTATATAGTGCTCCTGTCGACGCATGGTTAGCCGATCTGGGCCGGCTGGCCCTAGATCGGTAGACCATGTGCCGATCTAGGCCGCATAGCCTAGATCATCACATGGTCTGCCGATCTAGAGCCCGACGGCCTAGATCGGCCAACCATGCGCCGATAGGGGGTTATGGCCGTCCGATCTAGGTCGGTTGGCCTAAATCGGTAGATCAAGTACCGATCTAGGGTCAATCGGCCTAGATCGGCATTTGAAATGCCGACAGAATACTAGTTTTATAATTTTTTAATTCCGTGTACCAACTTTGAAATTTGTTTAAAAAATGTATTATTAAAAAAATTTCAAATCGGGCATTTCCCATAGGCTAGGCCATAACCTAGGCCATTTCCCTCACGCACACGTCAATCGAGGAAATTTTTTTATAATATATTTTTT
>KE372818.1:201372-213652 GCA_000418225.1 Zizania latifolia | reverse complement strand
CCACACCGGATCAACCCTCGCCGCTTCAGCTTCACGCACCCGGATTGGGCCGGACGCCTCCGCGACCCCTCTGCCCGGCCGACGCCCGTCCGTGTACCTGAGTCGCACGACAGCTCCATCACGGTCGAGTCTTCTCATCCTCTTCTTCTCATCCTCATCCTTCTCGACACTTCATCTTCCCAGTTGACAAGCACTCATCACGTCATGGTGGCTACCATGACTCCTCACTGTGTTAGGGCATTCCACAACCCTCCATGTCACCTAGTATCCATGGCATTAAATAGGCTACCATATAAGAAAAAAGCTGATGTGACAAGCAAGTTAATGAGGAGAGAGAGGAAAAATAATGGAAACTAAGTCTCATAAAAGAAACCAGCTCTTCATGAGAACTAAGAAAAGCAAATGAGAAGATTAAAAGATGAAAGAGAGAGAAGATAGATAATTGGATGAATTTTTTTTGAAGAAACTATCCATTGAAAAGGTGGCGTCTATAAATAGTGTCTTACCCTCTCTTTCATCCAAGATATCACCCATAGACATTATGAATTGTGATTGCCCTTATGACTTTGAGTCTTTGACATTTGGTGGCAGCATGTGGCTTGTGGGCCTAACGGAGCCACAGGAAACGGGGACATGGAATAAGGAACCGTACGTCTTCCTGCCATACCCGATGCATCGGGGATGCATTTTCTCTCATTAGCTTTTCAGTGAGAAAAAATTGGTCTCATCTTAGTTCTCTAATAGAAGAATTCTCCATCAAAGAATGGAGAATGGGGCCGTTGACATCCCTAGTCCCAAGAAAATTCTTGTGGGAAACATGGATCACCCATCCACTTCTTTACCTCTTGTACTAGAGTTTAATGGCCATGATTGCAACAACTAGTATAGGAGGTAGCGGTTTGATTAAACACAGCTTTAAGGATTAGAGGCACAAAATCCTTACATTTTTTGCGTACTACAGAGTATATTTATCAGTTCGACGTAGACAGGTGGGAGTGGGATGCACTGCTAATATAGACATCATTAGTGTCTATATATGTCATATCAAATGAACAGTAGTTCAGATACTACTATTTCTTTTGTATCGTGTCTAATTATAACTCAATCAATTAATTAATCACTCAAATCCCTCTCTTCTCTTCACCAATCCTTTTTTCTCCACCCATCAAAACACAACATTCTCTTCTCATCTCAATACCAAAATTGACCGGCCGTGTATAATGTGTATTAGATTTTTCATTAATACTAGCTGTCGGGGTATCACTAAGCAGTTCACTGATGGGGTACCTATGGTGGTGATTTGTGGATTGAATATGTAGAATAGCTTAGCAATCGAGGATTCTAAGGCTAAGATGGAAAGATGAAGGTAGATGTAAGCTAAGATAGGATGAAAGTAGATCGGGATGTATGGATCCGTAGATGTCTCTCTCCTAGGGATTCTCTCGTCCCCTTTTATATAGTCTAGAGGACGATAGTACAAGTATGAAACTCTATCTCTATTAGGTTTCTATCTTTATAGGATTTTAACCGAACTCTAGTTTATCTCCTATTTTTAAGAATATATTTAAATATTTATCTTAACCTCCCTTGGTTGTTTTGGACTCTTAGACGGGTTAGGCTCATACCTAGTTCGGTCTGCTAAAAGCCTAATAGAGGGTATCGAGGGTCATAACCTCGACAGCAGTCCCCGAGCTCTTTATAACGAAATGAAAATCTTGCCTCGAGTAGTTTGTGTGATGTCGTGAGGAGCTTGAAATTGATTTGTCAAATCTCGAGTGCGGCCGAGTGCCGACGGGCAGCACCGAGTGCCATGGAGGCAGAGCTAGGTGCCGTAGAGGCAGCGTCGAGTGCCACAGAGGTGATGTTGAGTGCTACGGAGGTGGAGCCAAGTGCCACTAGAGCAGCGTCCAGTGCTACAGATGAGGTGGAGCCGAGTGCCACAGAGGTGGAGCCGAGTGGCACCGGAGCAACATCGGGTGCCTTCAAGATAGCGCCGACTACAATGGAGATAGAGCTAAGTGTCACCGAGTGCCGCCAAGGCATGCTAGAGATTCCTAACGGTGCAAAGCAGTCATGTAGAATATTTATAGAAAACTCATGTCATATGAACATGTTTTCGAGCTTTAATGAGATATCCGAAAATCTCACAACATGTAATTGTAGACTTAAGAGTATACAGCGAAAGTAGAGCCCCTAAGCATCGTAGTGATCAACTGTTCCCCAAGAGCAGAGCAGATACATACTCTTTTGTCACCAATCGGCCCACATAGGCTATGCCTAAAGCAGATCATAGGGGCATGACCGATCGGTTAGGGGTCAAGCATGCTACCATAAGCGCTCGGGTGGCGATCGGTAAAGGGTGATTTCCGAGTGACCAAGCGGCGATTCAGCCCTCTAGTCCAAAGTGGGTCAAAACTAGGTTGTCAATCGGTGAAAAGGCCAGTCCAGAGTGGATCATAAGACATCAAGCGCATCCACCGGAGCGGAACAAGGGGCATGGAAACCAACTGGCTAAGTCACAACTCCAGAGCAAATCATGAAGTGCCAAGCGTGACTCGGCTACTATAGGCACTTGAGAAATCGATTGGTGGTGATGTCATTGGCAAGACTGGAGTTAAATAATGCAAATAATTATACTAAAGAGAAGTGTGAGTACTTAACTTGTGGGGATGAAAGCAAGGCTCCCGAAGATGAAGCCAGAGCCAATTAGAGTAGTGGCGTCGAAGTTGCAGATTATTGTCATAAAGCCTTTAGCAGAATAACAGTGATCCCCTACCTAGCATGTCAATTATCGGGGTATCGCCGAGTAGTTTACCGATGAGGGTACCTACAGTGATGATTTATGGATTGAATATGTGGAATAGCTTGGCAATCAAGGGTTTGAAGGCTAAGATGTATGCTAAGGGTGGATGAAGGTAGATGTAAGCTAAGATAGGATGAAAGTAGGTCAGGATGTATGGATCCGTGGATGTCTCTATCTCGGGGACCCCTACCCCTTTATATAGTCTAGAGGACAAGAATACAAGTATGGGACTCTATCTCTATTCGGTTTCTATCTTTATGGGATTTCAATCGAACTCTAGCTTATCTCCTATTTTCAAGGATATTTTTACATATTTATCTTAACCTCCCTTGGTTGTTTCAGACTCTTAGACGGGTTAGGCTCATACCTAGTTCGATCTGCTAAAAGCCTAATAGAGGGTATCGAGGGTCATAACATTGACAGCAGTCCCCGAGCTCTTTATAACGAAATGGAAATCTTGCTTAGTTTGTGTGATGTCGTGAGGAGCTTGATATTGATTTGTCAAATCTCGAGTGCGGCCGTGTGCCACAAGACAGCATCGAGTGCCACGGATGCGACGCTGAGTGCTACGGAGGTGGAGCCAAGTGCCACCAGAGCAGCGCCGGGTGCTATAGAGGTGGAGCCGAGTGCTACAGAGGTGGAGCCGAGTGCCACCGGAGCAATGCCTAGTGCCTTCAAGATAGCGCCGACTACCATGGAGACAGAGCCAAGCATCGCCGAGTGCCGCCAAGGCATGCTAGAGATTCCTAGCAGTGCAAAGCAGTCACATAGAATATTTATAGAAAACTCATGTCGTATGAACATGTTTTCGAGCTTTAATGAGATATCCGAAGATCTCACAACATGTAATTGTAGACTTAAGAGTATACAACGAAAGTAGAGCCCCCGAGCATCGTAGTGATCAACTGTTCCTCAAGAGTAGAGCGGATACATACTCTTTTATCACCAATCGGCGCACATAGGCTAGCCTAGAGCAGATCATAGGGGCATGACCGATCGGTTAGGGGTCTGGCATGCTACCATAGGCGCTCAGGTGGTGATCGGTAAAGGGTGATTTCCAAGTGACCAAGCGGCGATTCAGCCCCCTAGTCTAAAGTGGGTCATAAACTAGGTTGCCAATCGGTGAAAAGGCCAGTCTAGAGTGGATCATAAGACATCAAGCGCATCCACCGGGGCGGATCAATAGGCATGGAAACCGACTGGCTAAGTCGAAACTCTAGAGCGAATCATGAAGTGCCAGGCATTACTCGGCCGCTATAGGCACTCGAGAAATCAATTGGTGGTGATGTCATTAGCAAGACTGGTACTGGAGTTAAATAATGCAAATAATTGTACTAAAGAGAAGCGTGAGTACTTAACTTGTGGCGATGAAAGCAAGGCTCCCAAAGATGAAGCCGGAGCCAATTGGAGTAGTGGCGTCGAAGTTGCAGATTATTGCTATAAAGCCTTTAGCAGAATTACAGTGATCCCCTAACTAGGGTGCCAATTATTGAGGTATCACCGAGTAGTTTACCGATGAGGGTACCTCCGGCGATGATTTATGGATTGAATATGTGGAATAGCTTAGCAATCAAGGGTTTGAAGGCTAAGATGTATGCTAAGGGTGGATGAAGGTAGATGTAAGCTAAGATAGGATGAAAGTAGGCCAGGATGTATGGATCCATAGATGTCTCTATCTCGGGGACCCCTCACCCCTTTATATAGTCTAGAGGACGAGAATACAAGTATGGGACTCTATCTCTATTCGGTTTCTATCTTTATGGGATTTCAATCGAACTCTAGAATATCTCCTATTTTCAAGGATATCTTTATATATTTATCTCAACCTCCCTTGGTATTCTGGACTCTTAGACGAGATAGGCTCATGCCTGGTCTAGTCTGCTAAAAGCCTAATAAAGGGTATGAAGGGTCATATCCTCTACACTAGGTCTTGTATTAGATCTGATTTCTTCTCTCTCTCCATTCTCTCTCATTTAATATAGTGATATATAAGCTAAAAATAATGTGTCAATATAACTAATGTCATAGATGCAATCCTAGTTGCACTGCAACGCTGGGATATATTGCCCTAATGAGATTTATACCCAAAAAAAGAATCCAAAAATACAGATAGGGAGTCTATTTTTAAAGCATCTCTTGGAGATGCTCTTATGGCCTCATGGACTCATCGTATTCCCAACGCAGACGTTCCCATACATAAGGGGTAACAATCAGGTACGGGCATGGGCATGGGTAGTACATACTCATACTCGTACCCACAAAATAATTTTATACCCATACTCATATCTATTAACCGCGATGGGAAAAACTCGTGCCCATACTTGATACTCACGGGGAGAAGAAAACACAAAAATCTAGGCATGAGCCATGGGTCACTAGCGCAGGGGATGGTGACACGGTCATGGGCACTAGTGGCTGGCGGCACGGATGCGAGGGGCTATAGGTGTACACGTGGGACAGAGGGTGGGGGGGAGGGTTGGCGCGGGAGGGGTGTTGAAGGGGGTGGCTAGAGGAAGGGGTGCCACGCCCAAAAATTCCAATCATTTTCTAATGATTTATTGTGTAGCAAGAACCCTCATCCAGAAATCAGCCGAGATATACAATAGACAATTTATTGGAAATGAAAAACATAACTTGTTCACGATGAAATAATAAGTAATTTATTACAGAGACAGATTGGAACATCAAAGCATTAATAATACTAAATTAACAATTCCTAATTAAACGCAGCGACGACTCCACCCCACAGGCAACTTGACTGGGATAACTCAAAAGGCTCCACCTTCGTCTTCACTGACATACTCCTCTTCTGGTTAGGGAATGCAAGGGTGAGTATTTTGAATACTCAACAAGACACAAGGACAAAGTAGAAAAATGTATAGGGATAACAAAAAAAGGCATAATATTGTTCTTTTGCATAAAACAACATTTAAAGAAAATGTAAAGATTAAAAAGTTATTCTAATTAGTTGAACATCTTACAGTAGTATTAACCATTCACTGAATAACCCTACCTAGGGTCATCAGGCCCAAAACCAACCAAACCACTCCTACACCAGAGTTGACCAGGTTAAATAGAATTAAACAGCAAGTTAATTAACCATGAAACTAATCATGAAAAACATTGTGCAACTCGTCCATAACCGTGGGTATGGCTATTCGAATAGTTTTACTTTGATTAGAGATGCACAACTTTATCCACAAGACACGGCCCTACAACATGTCACCATACGTCTCGGTACCACCACGGTACCTCAGAAAAGAACTATGATACGATCCTTTCACCTAGATCCCCTAAGTTTCATACCCCAAGCTATCGTTCTATCCCTACCCAAGAAAGACGTACCTGGCGCTCCAATACGAAGAGTGCAAAGCTACCGATAGTCTCGATGCTCCACTTAAGATCGCTAAGCTATAGATCATTAAACCAGTCCTTAAGTGTCATGAGTACGACCAGTAAAACCATGTACTCACAACCCACCTTAGTCAAAATTTTAGTGGAATTAATCATTAATCAAAAGTTCATTAAACCAGCATTAGCAATAATGAGTGATGACATAAATGAGTATTATTATGTGATACTAGTTTCTAAGCAGGCCTAAGTTGGCCTAATTAATCTAGCTAGATCATAATAGAGACCTAACTAGTCAATATTAACCCAAGGTGAACAAGGGATGGTTTAAAGCAACAAGAGGATTATTGAACAATAGGTTAAACCCTTCTCGATGACATTCAAAAATAAATGCATATTTTGAGAGAAAGCAAAGCTTTAAACATGGGTCCAATTATGATCAAAAGACGGACTCAAGCTTTGACAAGGGGCGGGGGTGGAGGTGGAGATGGAGAGAAGAGCGATTAGGGTTTTATTTATATACTTATGTTAAATGGGTGAAGTGAGTATGGATAGTCATTGCCCGTATTCGTACCCATTTACCTGCCAGGTATATGTTTTGACCTGTTAACATACCTGTGGATATAAAATTGGGAACACATCTGATCCTAATAGGGTTTTACCCGTGGATAAACGAGTATACGGGTAGAATTGTCATTCCTACACATAAATGCTATAACTCATGTACACTACTTGACAATATTGTATTGTGTCTAATGTATCGTCTTGAAGATGGAGCAGCGAACCTTGCCACTATGACCCGTCGGTAGGGATGAAAACGGTTCAGATAGTTTCCGTCCAAAACAGTTAAAAACATTTTTTTATACGGATTTGGATTCAGATTTTTTGGATACGGAAACGGATATAACATCACTGGTATCCGATGGATACGAATTCACATTCAGATAATCCGGATAACTCCTATTCGAATTATTCGGATTAAAAGACCCATTAGGCCCTATCATTTGTAGCTATCCTATTTGTTTCAAGATACATACTCATTCTAGGGTTAGGGTATTGTCATGGCTAGCTAGAGAGCAGCACTCTATGTCTCTCTCACCTCCCTCTAGTCTCTAGAGCATCGCTGCCCCTTTCGGCCTCCCGTCGCCGTTGTGATGCTTCGCCCCACCTGGATCGCTGATCCAAACGATGCGTCGTGCCCCATGCTCCTATCCGCACCGCATGCCGTGCTGCACGCCCTCTCCACCGCGAGCCGATCGCCCTTCCCCGCCATGAGCCACACGACGTGTCGCACGCCCCTCCCCACCGCGCGTCGCACGCAATGCCTCGCGCCCCTTCCTGCCACGCGCCGCGTTGAAGCCGCCCATCGTAGGGCACGCAACATAGGAGCCAGGAGAAATGGAGAGAGGAAGAAGGAAATGGAGAGGAAGAGAGAGAGAAAGGAGAGAAGAAAGAAAAAAGAGAGTGAAGAAAGAAAAAAGAAAAGAAAAGAAAAAATATTTTTTTGTAAATTTTTTAAAACTTGAAAATCTTAGTGATCCGGGGATTTTTAAGGTATTTTTGATATTAAGAAATTGTTTGGATTAGTTAGAGGATATTCACTTATTAAGAAAATTTTAGAACTTCACAACAAAAATTTGTTTTTTAAGGTATGCTTTATGTATGTCTACAAAATTGTAACTAATAAAAAACTATTTATGTTCTTAAATGTATGTCGTACTTATAAAGTAGAGGAAAATTTTTGTCACGCTTGTAGATTTGCTAGTTGCACAGGCAGTTTTCTTGTTCCGATAAATATCTATAAATGTATTCATTCTAATGTGTATTCAATTCGTATTCGCATTCGATAGTATCCATTTCTATATCCGTTCCAGAGTATCCGAATCTGAAAAAATATGAAAAAGAATATGATATCACTAATATCCATTCATATCCGACCGGTTATCATTCCTACACGTGGGTAGATGGATGGGAGGCTGCAGCTAGCCCTGCTCTCCTGTTGACTGTCTCCCCAAATGCATCGAGGGCATCTCCAGAAAAGGGCAAAGCTTGTGCCAACCGACAGGGTCTCTCAACAGCTTAAAAATCACCGGGGAGAACTTGGAAGACTTGCAGATTAGTGAGATTTGATTTGATGTGCACATTTTTCTTTTTTTCATATCAGCATAAGCTTGTAGCTTGATGCCGGTAGCCTGGACTCCGGTTATTGCATATTTATAAGCCACCATTCTCGTTTTATATTTCCCCGTCCCAAAATATAGCATATTTTAGGGTTCAAAATTTGTCTTAAATATAGCAATCTAGTACTTGTAAAATATAACTTTTATCTACAATATACACATACTACATTTGAACTTTATTACTCATTACTCTACTCAGCCATTTCTGGGCCCACACTCATCCATCCCAAGAAGAGTATTATACTCTTTTTTACATATAGTTTTAATATATGTGTCTAGTCCTAAAAGACATTATATTTTGAAACAAAGGGAATATTTTTTCTCAATGAGAGAATAGACAGGCATACGAAACAACCAACATTTTACAGATAGGGACTGAACATAATTTCTAAATGGACATTAATTGGTGTTCTTGGATTGTCAAGAAGTACAAGCTTGGTTATAGTTCACATATTGTCATGGTCCAGCATGAAGTTTTGTACTGCCCAAGTGAATAATATTGCCAATGAAAAAAAGTTGAGCATAAATAATAAGCGAGCGCATAGTTAGCATAATACTAGTCATGTGAAAAATAAGATATGAACAAAACAATAAAAAAAGCTACAAAGTTGAGCATAAATAATAAGCGGGCCACAGATTGCACAATACTACTATGAAAATTATTTTCACAACTACTATTTGAAAGATCTCAGCCCTTGAGTAATATTGAGTTTTGGTGATTCGTGACAATGGATGCTAGAACTAACTATTTCTATGAGTTTATTTTAGGTTAAGTTCCAACATCAAGTAAAAAGGTTAATTGCTCATGTGTTGAGAATCAACAAACGATGTATTGACAACGAAAGTGATTTATAAGAGTTTGTCATGAGTTTATAGATATGTTGATGGAGATGACAAACCCAAATTGTGTTAAGAATGAAAGTGAAGTGTTGACCATGAAGATAATTCATAGAAGTTTGTCAATGTGTTTATGCATATATTAATGGACAAGTTAAAATTGATGACGTACATGAATAAAATAAAATAAATTGATGGATCTTATCTGTCCAAAGTTTGATTGATTATATGTTAAGAATCAACAAGTGATATGTTAATCATGTAGATGATTCATTGAAGTTTTTTATGTACATACTGATGGACATAACAAACGCAAGCTAAAGTTGATGATTGACAATAAGTTGAGCATCGTGAATATCAAACTAACTTATATTGAAGATGTAGGATAAAAATGGTTTTATATATCAAGGGTGAAGGGCAAGCACAGACTTAGCACCAAAGAACTAATATGGTGGTAAAGAGTGATGTAGGCTTAGCACCAATGAACCATTCAAATCAATGAGAAACTACGAGTAATCCACATCACTTGTTTAAAGAATTCAAGAAGTGAAAATAGAAGAGCAAGTTTGGACTTTATGTATTGAAGGATGTCGAGTGACTTGACTACATGGAAGTATTCAAACTTCATGTGTTGACCTACACTAAGCCGAAATTCAAAGTGAACATTGATCAAGGCAAACGTATATATATTTTGGGACTAATGTGTTCAAGTAATTTTATGTAAGTGAATAGTACCAATTATGAAATGGTTTTAACTTTATTGTTCCTCAAAAGAGAAGAAATAAAATCCAAAAATATAGATATTTTTAACTATTAAGAGGGATGCAATGTTGATGTGTTCACATATGTCTCAGTGCTCAAAGTAATATACTCAATTGTTATCTTGAGAGAAAACCTAAGTCATAACTTTTTATCCTTGAGGTTTTAATTCTTGTTCTTAGTTGGGTTGGATAGCCCTTTGAATAAGCTTTACAAAATGACCAAGATCATCAAAAATGGACTTTTGAGTCAAAAGTTATGACTTTTTTAGTACTATCATGAATTTTAGACATTCTAGCTAGAGCCGACATTCCAAAAATATTATGGAGAGTTATTTTCAGACATTCTAGATTAGACTAGAATATCGTAGATTTACAAGTCCAGAACTTCCAAAAACTTTCGAATGTTCTAGAATTTGCTCTTGGGTTAAAATCTAGGCATCGTTCTAAATGTTTCGAGACCTTCCGAAACATCTGGTCCCTCTGTAACTCGTTGTTAACACCAAAATTTGGTGACCGTTGGATCTGGCGAAACAAGGAGCGCTGATGGATCAAAGCCGGTTCGACGGAGAAGCCCTAATAGAGTCTGACAAGACATCCATCGACATTATGCATGTATAATAGCCCACGTTTGTAATCATATCCTATAATAGGTAGCAGATAGATTTCCTTCTGTTTTATCTTTATAAGTGAATCCCGAAGTTTGCTTTAATTTGGGTAGGATTCTGTGTAACCCATGGGTATAAATATATACACCTGGGGCCAAAATAAGAATCAACCAAACGATCAATTCAATTCTCGTTGCATCGCCTCCCTTTAGATATGTAGCATTCTAGTGACTCTCTGTTCAGGATTAGGCTGCATCGGTGGTTTGACCTCTAATCACGGACAGGGATAACCTCATGTTAGATTAAGTTCATTTGATCAAGACTTCCTCAATTATGTATGGTATTTTGGTTGAATTTGCATGTCTGCTAGTTATCGATGTAATGCTCTAATCTCATTTACCATATGCTTATGCCTAGATTAGATGCATTATGTCAATCACGCTAATCTGATGTCTTTTGATTAGATGAGATCTCATGATTAGGGTTAATCTAATACTGTCTTGTTTCAGTTCGATCTATTAGGTTTGCAATAGTTACGCAAATGTCATCTTCTCAATAGAGTTGATGTACATTTTGTTGGAGTCTTAGCCAACAGGTTATCTGTAAATCTGGTATCTATCAGTTATCATGCTTTTAGTAAGATCTAGCTACATGAATGATAGTTTAACATTGCCTCGGTTAGGTCCGATCTGTTAGATTTATTATTCATAATGTTAGTATTGTTATTATTTGATAAGTCGACAAGATTAGCATAATTGTTTTACTGATTAAATTCTTATCCAACTGTTATAAACATGTTGTCCAAGTACTACCTAGTCAGGAATTTGCCGATACGTTATCTAAAGCACTCGAGAAATGTATCGGGAGTCAGGCCGATACGATAGCCTTTATTTTATGTACTTGGGAGACTGGTCGAGAGATTAGCCGATCTGTTATTTCCTATACTTTTGCTTATCGGATGTTTAGCCAACAAGGTGTCATCGATTGACGATGGTGTCAGGCTATCAGTCGATAGATCTAGGACAATTAATATTTTATATCTTGTTAGTTGCAAGATTAAATTGACTGCATGCTTATAAACCTCAAGCTTAAAGGCTTGCACTTGAGTAAAGCAAACTCATATGCCTTTGAGTGTAAAGGTGCAGAGATCCATATGATTTCTATGTCAACACTTGTGCCTAATTGCTAGCCTCGAGGGTGAGGTCTATATAAACCTAGGGATAAACACAGAGCGGAAATTTCTGTCCGTTCTGAGAAAAAACAGAAACGGAGAGGCTTATACGGAAGTGGAAACGGAATTTTTTGGAACGGAAACGGATACGAGATTTTTTGTTTGGAAATGGAACCGAAAACGGAATGACGATTTATGCCGGAAACGGATACGGCAATGGATAGTCAGATATTCCACCTAAGAAAAACAGATTTTTTTTCGCATTCATAGGCCTGTTCATTCTCCTTATCTCATATTGTGAATAGGCCCACACTGACCTAGGAAACAACCCATCCGCTAGCTATTTGCCCAGTAGTCCAGCACTTTGCATCAACCATCATGTGAACACTAAACCCTAGCTGGCGATCCCCATCCGCCCATCCATGCCACCGCCACCCAGCAACGCAGCTGGGTGTAGGACCAAATCTAGCGACCAGAGGGGGGGTGAATGGGCGCAAAACAGAAAATCAGCGGAAAATAAAATTCTGGACAGAAAGTCCAAATCGGAAGTTCTGAGTTGGACCCGGAAGTTC
>KE372818.1:178643-190198 GCA_000418225.1 Zizania latifolia | reverse complement strand
CAGCTCCGTGCACCCGGATTAGACTGGCACGCCCTCGCGACCCCTCTGTCCGACCAGCGTCCATCCGTGTACCTGAGTCGCACGCGAACTCCGTCACGGTCAAGTCTTCTCATCCTCTTCTTCATTCCCCGTTGACAATCACTCATTATCCCCATGGTACACACCATGGCTCCTCACTGGGCTGCATGCCGCCACGTGCTACGATCTCATGGCTCCACCTAGCAAGCCAGCTTGGTGCTCGATCTTGCCGTCCTCCCATACTCGGCACTCGACAATCCCACATCTAGGTGCTCTAGCTGCGTCACGGACCCCATGTCCCGCTGGCTGCAGCAGCCAGCAGGGCACCACTACACGCCACCATGGGCCATGACGCCATCCCACGGTCCTAGGAGCCTCCAGGCTCTCGGCAACAGTCAGCAGGGACACCGCCACCCGGTCACCCTCCGCTCTACGCCCTCGCGTGGCCTCGCCACTCCCTCGCTAACCCCACGCTATGCCATCGCTGCCGCGTCGCCGTTTCACCGTCGGTCCCACGCTAGCCCACGCCGTAGAACACAGAACTGCAGAAGGGAGCAGGAAGAAAGAAACAAAGGGGAGGAAGAAAGAGAAGAGGAAGAGAAAAAGAAAAAGGAAATGAATAGAAAAGAAAAGAAGAGAAAAAGGTTTTCTATAAAATTTCTAAAAATTGAAAAATTGAAAATCTGGAACTCTATAAACTATGTGTTATGATTTATGAGTTGATACTTGATACCATATATTCTGACATATATTCGATCTGTATTCGTGTCCGTTCCTTATTTGATCCCTATTCATTTTTGGTACTATTCGCTTCCGTTTTCGTTTCCAAAATATCCGCTCTCGTTTCTGTTTCTGTTAAAAAATAAGGAAATAGATATGATAGCACCCATTTTTGTCCGTTTCCGTTCCGTTTTCATCTCTATATAAACCCATCGACCCCTCTGTTGAGAAAGAGCTCAACACCCCCATTTCCCCAAGATTCAAAAGCTTGTAGAGTTCAACCCACAACATATTTGGTTGGATCTAGTGAATATTAGTGAGTTAGGTTGAGAGATTTGTGGGAAAAAGTGGGTGAGATTCATTCCAATCTTTGAACACTTGAGTTCATAGCAAGCAAACCCTCTATTGTGTTTGTTACACTTAGAGATTGAGGTCACCTAGATGGCAAGGTGTCGCCCGCGAGTAAGCAAGGATTGTGGTGTGCTCGAGAAAGTTTGTGAAGATTCGACGTCACCTCCATAAAGGAAGATGTAACTCTAGTGAACCTAAGCTAGACCTCGACGGTCGCTTGGTGAGTAAAAGTGTTGAAAGAGATCTGGCCTTTTGGGGTCCCTCAACGAAAACATAGGATTGGTGGATCCAAACTTAGGGAAACAAATCTTGCATTGTGTTCTTGCTTTACTTTGCATGCTTGTTTAGACTATATCGATGTATTGCTTGATGCCTTGATCTACTTAAGCTCTAGCTTGATCTAGTTTTTTGTGCACAAAATACCTTGCTAGCAACTAGATCTAACCCTGTGATAATTTAGTTCATTAGCTAAAATTCATTTCTAAGTCATTTGTGTATTTCTTGTGATTCCCGAAATATTCGGTTAGAACCAGGTATTCCGACCCTAGAACTTTCGGACTCCCAGAATATAACTCATCCTAGAACATCCGAACCCTAGAAGTTTTGGAAGAGACCAGACATTCTGGAAGCTTTAACTCTTTTTCGAAGAATTATGCAAGAACACGTATTCACCACTCTAGGCGACATCAGTGTCCTTTCACTGTTTTGGAATCTTCACAGATGAATATACAGTTGTCTGTGACATTAAAATTTATTTCCACAAATAGGTGATTTATGTGACCATCTATAAAAATCCACGCACTCCAACCATATGTGGATATTTATTTCCACAGGTCATCCGTACAAAACAACCCTTGGACAACATGATGCAAGCACATGTACACTTTATTGTTAATTTCCACACATGGTACACAACTAATGTATCACAATGCACACACATGAACACGCAATTATTGATCCTTAAATAATATGACAAAAATAGTTTTCAAAATACATTGAACAATTGTTGAATAGTTGTAGACCTGTGGCAGAGAAGAATTAACGATATGTCGATATATATGACATAGTAAGTTATAGATATACAACTTCTTCACCTTGTTGATGGACCAAACATGGACAACGCATCCACTACATCACTAACTGAGCCTACAGTGACACCGCCCATGTCCTCACGAGCTTTCTCCAATGCTAGGCTCTCTTTCAGTTGTACAACCACAGCAGCCATTATTGGCCTTTGAGTAGCAACATCTGTAGTGCATGCTAGTGCGATATCAACCACCTTCCACATAGAGCTAACGTCATAGGAACCTCTGAGCCGTGCATCAGCAACCAAGCTGATATTACCAGATGTAACCTTTTGTTTCACACGTTGAATGATGTGACTATGGCCATGTTGATAAGGGATGGCCCGATCTTCTCAATGAGCAAACGTTGATAACTTGTGTAACCTTGCAACTCTCCGGCTGATCACCCGCTGCCAATGCAACGAACTTGCAACCCTATGGAAATTCGCACAATCACACACCTGCGCTGTGATCTACCAACCACAAGCGGATTCGCCAACCTTCAATTCCCAGTGGAACGATAGATGACGCTTGAATTTCAATACCAAAAATTTACACCCTATCGAAATGAATTCGGTGTAGAGGAAAACGAGTTTGGTTCTTTAGATAAAACATGGTATGCCCCTAGGGATGGCCGGCCTCCTCTATTAATACATGGAGGGGAAGAGGCTAGGTAGGGGAGTGGAAGAGGTTAGATACAAACCGACCCACTAAGAGTTTGGCCTAAACTCTTTGGCACGCAGGCCTCTCTCTCAAGGTGGTCACACTTTGGCATTGCTGATTTTCCTTGCTTCATGTGATGCGATTGTCTCCCTCTCCTCCCTCGCGCACTTGCTGATATTGGAAATCAGTGCTTTGTTGATCTTGCTGCAATTCCTCTCCTCCACGTGCTAAGCTTGCCTCTCCTTCAAATCTGATCATACACGAGTGCAAAGACTTAGGCAGTATGAAATGCTCATTAATAAAAACATCAGATTCAATTAAGAGTGAGTTCACCTGTTGTTCTAGTAACTTGGCATGTGCTCTTGTAATTGGTCCAATCCTAACTTCATTTGGTTTACCTTGTGCAGCAACATCATCAATGGAAGAAAAAGGTAAAGAGCTAGGGATGCCCTCATCACATGTAGTATCGGAGGCTCACCGGTGGCCACCTCCAGCAGAACGATACCGAAGCTATAGACATCGCTGCTCTCTGTCAGCCTACTAGTTTGATAGTACCTAAAAATGCATGATTGACTTATGTTAATAAACCTTACTACGGAAACCATCCAGTGATTGAGATAAAGGTATGGTAGGCATTGCCATATATCAAGTTATTAGTTTTCTTGATCCTGTGTTAAACTCAGATAGTTATAAAAATAAATTAAGCTATTTATGTGGTTTTACCGATTCAAGTAAATGCAAAATAAATAAGTAGAAAAGTACATTTATGGTCAAGACACAAAGGCATACGTACTCGGGATCGATGTAACCCATAGTTCCAGCAGTTGTGGCTGATATGTGAGTCTGCGTGTCACTACGATAAGTTTTAGAAAGCCCAAAATCTGTGAGCTTAGCTTTTAGATTTTGATCCAAGAGAACATTATTTGTCTTCACATCACCGTGAATAATTGGCAGGTTGCAACCTTTGTGTAAATAATCAAGACCTGTAAATACACATATATTACAGTAGGAGCAGGATGAGCTTGTTGGTGAAATTTTTGGCTACACACGTGGCCTGAGAGATCTGCTTAACTCTAGTGCAGGTCCTAAATTTACAGTTCGTGGCGTGCCAATCAGTTTGATCCTGCAACTAATAAGATAGACAAAAGAACGTAAGCAGTAACGCCTATCGGCTATCAAGCCGATGGTTTTGATGCGTATCGAACTATGTATTAAATGAAACATAATAATAACACAGTAGAAATCATATGACATGACATATCAAAAGTATAACAAAAAATAAATCTACTGTATGAACTATCGAGATAAAATCATCGGCCTAAACCATCCGATAAGCCTAAAGTGGTATCGGGTCCGATACCGGGATGCAACAATGTAATAACGTTAGGCCGATATGGACTGCCTGATTCCACTATCCGATACAACGATAAACACGCAGAAAGATAACCTATCGGCTTATACTCCAATAGAATCTGGCTGTAACATACCCGATCAGTTTTCGCATTATTATTCACTATGACCGCAAGATTAGACCGAACCAAGACAGTCGCTAAGTCATAGCAAATTACAGTACTAAACAAATCGGAAAACGCTTCATCTAGATGAATGATACGTGACATGAATCAAACACATCAACCAAGATATCGAACTAAATCGATGAAGCCTCAGATTAATATATTTGATCTAAACAACGCATCTGATACAGCATGACTGATAAACAGACCAAGATGTCGGACCTAACCAATGAAGCCTTAGGCCTACTAATCAATACATGTTTGGCGGAACTTACCTCTCGCCGGAGATCGGAGCGATGCAGCCCCGCGAGAAGGCAAGAACTCGCCGGTGGCAAGTTTGGCGATGCGCCGAAAGTTTGTTGTGTTGATTGAATTTGATGATCTAAACTAAACCTAAACGTTACATATTTATAGTCCGGAGACTTGCTATCCTACATAGATACGACTGTAACCGATTCCATCTTTATCAGTTTCTTTGCATCTTTATCCGGTCACACGTGCGTATTGCAGTTGGGCTTCATTGACCGTGCTTTGACCGGACTCCTTGACTTCCATTGACTGTGCCAAAACTGTGTTGGGCTTGGGCCTTACCAAATTTTGCTGTTAACACATGCCCCCCAATTTCGGAGTATAGGTGTAAACCAATGCTTCGAAATTACAACTTTGCCAATACTAATTTCTGCCAAACGTCAAATCATGGGTAAATCTGCAGAAAACCTTCCGTATTCCTGTACCTTTTAACCCGTCTTTCCGAAGCATTGCATCCTCATAAATACCAGTCGCGACCTTTTCCATTCCTTCTTCAAGCTCTCGCCTCTTCTCTTTTTTCCTCCGACCATGGAAGATTGTGATGAATGTTGCCTGGCTCGGCGCATATACCCTTCGCGTGGAAACGTCGGACCAGGCTTCATTCCACACAAATCTTAAGATGGTGTGTCCCGACGCTTTGAAGTTCCAACCTTATCAACGCCACTCTTTGTCCCACGTCGATCCATGGGTCCCACCAAATTTGAAGAAATTTCTCTAACCCAGTTTTTGAAGCACCAGGATTGCCCTATAAAAATCACCTAGCGGCTCTTCATCTTCTTCTCCACTGCTCGCTCCCTTCTTACACACAGAACCTCTCACACCTAATCTCTCACCGCCGCTGCGCGCTCGCCATCGGTGTCCTCGCCTCCGTCTCCGGCGACCTCTTCGTATTCGACTGCATCGACCGCTTCCACCGGAACTCCAATGGCGACCACCTCCATGATCCCAGAGGTACATTGCACTATTTGGTCCCTTCCTCTCTTTTCATTGTCTCTTCTGGATTCTTAGTTTCTGGTTGCATTTTTAATTCTCTGATTTGCCCTTTTTCCTTTTCTTTTCTGTAGAACCTCAAGAGCCAAGTCCTAATCCCTCTCGTAGATCTAACCTCTTGCTTTTTCCTTGGTCCGATGGGTAACCCAGACCCCTCTAATATTATCAATGCTGAAACCCAATGGATCCCGTTCAAAAATTCCAGGATGCTTCTCTCCGATTGGCATCAAAGTTTCAGAGCTTTTCCTTCTCCTTTGCCCGGCTGGAGGGACTGGTACCTCAGGGTATCGGTCGCTAATCAGACCTTCTGGGATGAAACTGACATCGGGCATTGCATTGGCCACTCCCTTGCCGAACCCTATAAAAACGAACCAATGCTAGCCGCCGCTTGTTATTTTTGGTCCGATGCTCTTAATGCTTTCTTGTTTGGTCATGGGCCAATGAGCCCCTCTTTGCTTGATATCCTTGCTTTGACCTCTCTGGATATTAATTCTCCGATGGATCCCCTCTTCTTCCGATTCAAAGCGACCCACCGTCTTGATACCAAATCTTGCAGCGGTTGGGTGAAATATATCGCCAAACACAATAAAAAGACTGGTCCTGTAGACACTAGAGAGCACATCGCTTTCCTCAACCTCTGGCTGGAAAGATTTGTATTTTGTGGATCCACCTAGGGCCGATGACCCATCTTCAGTTTATGGCTGAACAACTTGCCGCGAACAAGAAAATCCCTCTTGGCTGATACCTTCTTGGAGCCACCTATCATCTTCTTTACCAGGTATCGGCTAGATTATCGGCTGGTGAGCCTGTAGGCCACTTTGGGGGTCCTTGGTGGTTTTTGCAAATCTGGCTCAATATCTATACCGCCAAGGCCACCGATAGCACTCCTTTCTCTCTGCTCGAATTTCCCTCTGATTATCTTGAAAATGCTGTCCCAACCTATCGCCGATGTTCATCCCTAGGTAAGGCAGCCACCTGTCGCGAGAGCATCCGGATGTTGCTCGGTCCTTTGAGTCTCTGGTTCAAGGGCTTCTATTGTGGCTTCACCCGAGAATCGAACATCTGGTATGCCTATGAGCACCTGGCAGAGTACGAATACCCTCATCGGCTGCTGCTATCCGATGTATGTAGAGACGAGGAGTCCATTAAGATCTTCAAAACTGTTATCACTCCTTGCATCCTACCGATCAACTTCACCGTCATCCATTCTCGAAAAGCTTCATATGAATTTTACCATCCGACCGTCTGCTCGCGACAACTTAGGTTCGGCCAACTCCCAATTGACTTGTTCTTCATCGGCCAACTCTAAGTTCGTGGAGAAGTAAAGGACGCCGTGGAGTACAATCGTCTCCCCTCCATGGCTGATCAAATTCCTTATGGCGATTTCACCTCTTGGTCGGCCTGCCGAGCGACCTCCATCAGCGTCAACCGATGGTGGGGTGAATGGAAACGCCACCTCTTCAATCGTCCTTCTAAAGTATACTGCCTGTCGCTGTATCTCGACTTCGATGAGGTGGACTCTGAGGTATATTTATTTTCCCTTTTTCTTTACCAAGACCTTTCCTCTTTCTCCTTCTAATCGTTGTTTCCGTGCTGCAGGACAATTTAGAAGCACCCACCGATAGCTGAAGCGGCAGGCCTATCATTTATGGCCCTGTATCGGCTACTACTAACTTGGGCACCGGTGCCCCAACTCCATCGGCCTTCTTGAGTGGGAAGAGAGCAAAAGCTCTGGGGCGAAAGCGTAAAGCACCGATAGTGACTGGACTCAAGGGTTTTCAGAGCCCGATCCGTCCTGGCCGATACCAATGCTCCGATTCTGCCACCCCCGGTATGTCCTCTTATTCTTTGTAGAAGTCCTTGACTTGTATTCTTATTGTTCCATCTTCTTGGTTCTGTAGCCGATGCCCTCTGTTCTGCCTGAAGTGCCTCCTCCCATTGCTGAAGTCGTAGAAATGCCGCTTGCTCAGGTTTGCATCTTCGCGACGATGTGTCGTTTTATTACTTTTCCAATGCTTACTATTCCTCCATCTTTTTCCTCTTACCATCGACCCCTGCTCTGACTGTCGTCGACACACCGGCCGATGTTGTTGCCGAAGCTGACACTCTGGCCGTCGTTTCTGACGCCGTCGTCGTTCCAGCCACCGCTGCTGCCGATGCTGATGCTGCGGCCACCGTTGCTGTTGACGTTATGCTGGCCGATGCTGATGCTGATGCCTCAATTCTCCAGGTACCTCCTAATCTGCGCTTATCTTGTAGTGTCGACATCGGCCTTATCCCGTTCCTTCTCCGTTTTAGCCGGTGACCGCTCCTTCTGTTGTTGTGGAGGATTCCAATGCTCCTACCCTTCAAGCTGATATCGAAGGGGAAGAGGACGTAGCTAGCAGTCATACCATTGGCATTGATGGTGAAAATATGGCCGAGGAACCCTGTGATCCTTCTGCTGTCGTCGATGCTACAGTCGTCCCCGATCGTGCTGAAGCAACCGATGTAAGCACCTTTTTGACTCCTCCGTTCCAACTGCATTAACCTATGTCTTACCCTTCGTCTTCACTTTCATTCAGTCATTTTCCCAGGAATTTCCTTTCGATATTAGTCTTTCTCTACAAGATGAAGAGGTCATTGGTGCCCCCCAGCCGGCTAGCGCTTCATTAACCTCCGAAGTCAAAGAAGTTCTATCGGACCTCTGAATCGGCTCAGAGATCCTATAGAGAGCTTGGTGAATGATTCGGGTCCGCTAAGGGCTCGTTTCAAAGATGTTATGGATCACTTCCCTTCGGAGCTTGTTGATGCGCTAACGCCGGCGGTTCACCTGGAGTTCCATCGGCCCTTGTTTACTAGAGCTCAACAGAGGATGACTGACTGGGTGACTCGGATATTACAGCTGGATGCTGCCCGGGCCGATAATGCTACTGCCGTTCAGGAGAAGTCCCGTCTAGATAATCTATTTGGTGAGTCATCGGCCACTTCTTCTCGTCTAGCACAGCTAAAAGTGGAGGAAGCCGATCTGGTTTTAAAGCTTGCTGAGATACAGGCGAAGATCGCAGAGGTGCGAGCGATGATAGTTTCTGAAGAAAATGCCCTGCAAGTCCTTCCTCAGTGAATCCAGGCGCGGGAAAATCAACTCGCCGAGGCCCTCCGTCGTGCCCGTCATCGCCATTGGGCTATCAAGTCAGTTCTAGGGTCGGACGAAGAAGACATGGCTTTTATCCAAAGTATCGATGATATCAGAAGTAAGGCAATTGAAGCTATCACTCCATACCTGCCCTAAAATCTCTAGTCTTAGAACTCTTGACGCGTGCCCGATGGGCCGGTTGTGGATCAAACATTTGAATGCTATGCTGTAATTTAATATCTAAGGGCGATGAATCTCATCGGCTGTTTCCTAAGGCGATACTCTTGTATCGGCTGTTTGCTTTCCTTTGCTTTCGTGTAGACTTAGGCGTTTATCCATATGCTCGGGTGGTATTTCTTCAAGTATTTTCCGTTCAACGCTTTCCCGAACAGTTCTCCGTCTAGGCTCTTGAGTAGATAAGCGTTACCGGGGACCACGCGATGTATCCGATAAGGCCCTTCCCAATTAGGTGACCATTTTCTGAACCGATTATATTTAGACCCAATCGGTAGAATAAGTTTCCATACTAGATCGCCTTCTTCAAATGACTTAGGCACCACTTTCTTATTATAACACCTGGCCACCCTTGTTTTGTTTTCTTTGATTTTCTCGAGGGCCCTTAATCGGCTCTGTGCTAAATCGTCCAAACCATCTGTCATTAAATTATAATAATCATCGGCTGTGAGCTGATTCTGCACTATTATCCTCCTTGAGCCGATATTATTTTTCCATGGTAGTACCGCTTCATGCCCATAAACCAACTGATATGGCGGTACCTGTGTGGCTCCGTGACATGCCATCCGATAAGCCCATAGAGACTCCGATAGGGACCGATGCCATCGCTTTGGTTGTTCATTGATCTTGCGTTTTATCAGTTTTATCAAACTCTTGTTAGATGCCTCTGTTTGTCCATTTGCTTGTGCATAGTAAGGTGATGAATTCAATAACTTGATCCCCATGCTGCCTGCAAATTGGAACTCCTCCGATATGAAGATTGAACCTTGATCGGTTGTGATTGTCTGCGGGACCTCAAAACGGTATATTATATGTTCCTTTATGAACTCGATTGCATCGGCTGAAGTAACCTTTTTTAAAGGAATAGCTTCTACCCATTTGGTAAAGTAATCTATAGCTGCCAGAATGAATTTGTGATAGATCTGTCCGATCATGTCGATACCCCAACCTCTGAAGGGCCATGGCTTGATTATCGGGTTCATCGCCGATGCTGGAGCCCTCCGGATGGTCCCAAACTTCTGGCAATCCTAACAGCCTTTATAATACCTTATGCAATCTTCCAACATAGTCGGCCAGAAGTATCCTGTCCTCCAGAGTAGCCACTTCATCTTTTGTGCCGACTAGTGTGTGCCGCATATGCCATCGTGCACCTCGCACATGACAACCTTTGCCTCTTCGATGTTTATACATTTGAGCAGCACTCCGTCAATGGTCTGATAATACAGCTCTTCGTCGAGCAGCACATACTTTGTAACTTTGTATCTGAGTTTTCTTGACACCGACTGCGAAGGATTCTTTAAATAAGTCATGAGTTCGTACCTCCAGTCATTGGCTTCTAACTCTGCAACTTCTATCTCAATCGGCTTAGTCATCGGTTTATATCCTGATGTTGTTTGAGCCAGATCATTCGCTTCTGTATTCTGTTCCCTCGGGATATGGGTGAGGGTTATACTTCTGAACCTTGATATCAAGTTTTGGCACCGATCATGGTAAGTCTTCAAAACATCGTCTTTGATCTCATACTCACCAGACAGTTATTTCATTACTAGCAAAGAATCTCCCATGATTTCCACCGCATCGGCGCCAACTTCTTCTAGTAACTGCAATCCTTTTAAAACTGCTTCATACTCTGCTTGATTATTGGTAGAAAAGGGTTTGATTGTATATGCAAACTCAAAATTTGTCCCCCGAGGCAATATGATGACCAGTCCGATACCACATCCATGCCGACATACTGATCCATCGAAGAATAAAGTCCATGGTGCCGGTTTGACGTAAGCTACCGATTCATCTCTGTGTTGAACTATGAAATCGGCCACCGCTTGTCCTTTTACTGCCTTTGCCGATTCATAACGGATGTCGAACTCAGTGAGAGCAAATATCCACTTCCCAACGCGTCCATTCAATACTGGAGCCGATAGCATGTATTTGATCACATCGGCTTTACACACAATTGTGCATTCCGCTGATAATAGATAATGCCTTAACTTGGTGCACGAGAAGTATAAGCACAGGCAAAGTTTCTCCACAGAGGGGTATCGGGTCTCTGCGTCCAGCAATCTCCTGCTAAGGTAGAAAATTACCCTTTCCTTTCCATCGACCTCTTGGACTAAGACTGATTGTAGGACCGAAAAGGCGACCAGAGGGGGGGTGAATGGGCGCAAATTAAAACGCAGTGGAAAATACAACTACCCCAAAACTTCTAACAATGAGAATATCAGCCTTGCAAGTGACTTAAAAAAGCTCAGCACAAGATTGTGCGATAAAGATCACACCAGGCAAGCTGATATCTCAAAACCTCCTCAAAAGCACTCTTCAAGAATGACAACAGGTATACAACTCAGAACCTCTATCAAAGATCTCTACTAACACGAAACAAACACAAGAATACAAAGTACAGCATTCATTGTGCAACTTGAAAAAGTAACGTGTTAGTGAGCAATTAGTAAACCCTAGATCACAGTAATATCCTCAGAATGACATTTGAGTACAATATATAGGGTTCAGAGGGTTTTACTGCAAGCTTGGTGTAGAGGATGCTGAGGTCGAATTGCTGTAGTCGTTGACGAGCAAACG